>RJWJ010018540.1:0-26182 GCA_004363605.1 Indri indri
TCCATTAGTTGTGAGCTTACGCCCCCAACCCCTGTACCCTCATAATATCCTGAAATAAAATTAAACAAAAATGAATAAATAAGTAAACCACATATCAAATACGGTAGACTTTTCTAGACTGGGTTTCTGAATGACTTCATGAAAATCACTGCATCATGTTGCCAAATAAAGTCACTGATTGAATTAAAAAAAAAAAAAAAGAAATGCTGTCCTGGGGAGGAAGATGATGAAAGGATCAGTAGGAAGTGGGCCAAGTGTTAGAAGCCAGAAATGAAAGGAGATGAGGGGACACTAGGAGGCCTCAGGACATGTGTGTACACACGTGTACATGTGCACATACACGCGCGCGCACACACACACACTCACACACTCACACAGTTGAAGAATGCAGCTTTGAAAAAATACATAGGAAATTACTTTCACCACCTAGCCTAGCCTCACCTCAGACCTTAGTATCCCCCTAACAAATCGACCTCTAGGTCTCGAAGCTCTGACAATTCCCTGGCCAGTCCTATGTGACGTGAACCCCAGTGCTGCAGTTAACACCATCACAACTCACACTAGATGTGTCAGGGCCACCTTAATAGCCTCCATTTCTGGACCCTGTACGGAGTTCTAGAGAAGTAGACAGCATGGTTTTACTCATGTGTTGATATGTCGATTCCCTTACTTGGCTATAAGTTCCTTCAGGGAAGGAGCCTCACTCCTCTTTGGGTGTCAGGTTTCTACCAGAAGTCCTGGCACACAGTAGGTGTAACGAAAAGTCCTGCCCATTCTGCCTCCCTGACATCTTACCCTTGGCCCCCTGTCAAGGGCTGGAAGCTAGAAATGAGAGCAGCTGTGGATTCCGTCACGCACTGGGCACACACACCGTGTCAGGGTCTTGATTTTCGACACAAAGTCCTATTAGATGGCACTGCTTAGAAGACACATGCATCAGGACCAGCCGGAGGGCTTGTGAAAACACATTTCTGATTCAGTAGGTCTAAAGTGGGGCCTGAGTATTTGTACTTCTAATGGGAGCCCAGCTGATGGTCGGTCCAAGGACCACACTTTGAGAATCACTGGACGTGGCTGATGACACTGGGTGAGCTTCTTGTGGTGACAGTGCACAGGACTCTCAGCCTCAGCACAGGCTGGTTTCTTCCCCTTCTCATGAGCAGAGGCAGAAAGTCTCTCCATGTTGGTAATCTTTGACTTTGGAAGGTATATGGTGGTTTTCTGACCAGCTGTTTTCTTAATTATGACACAATTAGGTTAGAGTTTCCTTAACACATTGCTAAGGTTTCAGGGAGACTTATATCTCCCAGAACTGTGTACAAAAATGTATGTTTGTGCACATAAGTACTTTTCCAAGAACAGTGGTGGTGGCTGAGGGCCTTGGCTCTGGGGCAGATCGCCCCACCGCAAGGGTCTGGGGCAGGTTGTTTAGCCTTTCAGCAACTCAGAGGAAAACAACAGGACCCATATCATAGGGCTGTTTTGAGGTTAAACAAAGAATACGTATAAAGCCCCATGCACAGTACCTAACGCAGAGTAAGAGCTCAATCACTGTTAGCTGTTATTATTTTCACCAATTCTCCATAAGGTCCATCCAAAAAAATTAATATCATCCGATTTAAGCTGATGTCAAAATGTGCCTTCTTGCTTCACAGCAGCTATGCTTTGGGAAATGACTCACAGGCAAAATTACGATTTGGTACAAGAAAAAAACGTAGTTATTTCAAACATGATAGCCAAAAGCCATCTATAATACAGCACATTGGCAGGTGAACTTTAAGACAGAGTTTCTTCAACTGCGTTTTCATCTGACAAGAGGCAAAAGTGGTATACTTCGTATGCCTTACCCCAGACCATAAGCTTCATGAAGGTTGATAAATTATTTATTTTTGAATACTCAGCCTCTAGCACACTGCCAGGCACTTGATGCTCAAAAATGTTTGATAGACGGATAGGTGGGTGGATGGATGAAGGGATGTATGGACAGACAGATGGAGGGATAGATGGATGGATGAGTGGTGGGTGGAGAGGTGGATGGTTAAATGGACCCCCCAGGTTCTCAGTTATGGAAGATTAGAGCCGGTAGGGACTTTGTGAACATCTGATCCAAACTTCTCATTTTACAGATAAGGCCAAATGATATACTCAAGATCACAAAGTAATTAATTAGTGACAGAGATTCCACATCTCAAACATCGCTCCTCTGCTCTGAGTCCTCATTACACGCACGTGCACACACACACAAACACACACATCCCTACACAGCTTTGAGGCAAGTCTATAACTCTAAGCCTCATTCTCCTTGAGAGTTAAAGACTAACCAGGTGGTCACCTTAAGGATAACCATGATATCTTAGAAAAAAGCACAGTTCCTTTCTTCTCCCAGTAGCCATCTCTGCCAAGAATTTCCTTGTACCAGAAGTACCCAGAAAAGCACAATCTGGTGTTTTCTAAATTTACTTCTGATCAATACCAGTTTCACATTAATATAAACTCAGATCCTACAAAATGCACTAAGAAATGCATTTTATAAAATAAGGAAAATAGCAACATATGCTATCATTTAGGTTAAAGGCAAATACAGCACGGCAGAGCCATCGCTTGCCCATGTATCCATTCTTCCTTCTTCCTCAATAACAAAGCCCTAATTTCTAGCTGGCAACCATGCTACCTAGATAAAAGACTATGCTGTCTAGTCTCTGTATGGCTGTGTGGCCATGTGACTAACATCTAACTGATAAGATATAAGTAAAAGTGACATATGGGATTTCCAGGAAGTGTCCTTAAAGGAAAAGGCTGTATTTAGTGCTTCCTCCATCTTTTTGCCTGGAATGAGGATGTCATGGCTGGAGCTCCAGCAGCGATATTGGACCATGAGAAGAAGGATTACACACTAGGGGTGGAGGGAGAGAAAACTGGATGGAGCTTGGGTCCCTGATAACTGTGGAGTCTCCATACAAGACTTGTACTACCTACCTCCAGATTTCTTTTATGTAAGAGGAAGAAACTGTTGCTATTTTTAAACCAATGTTATTTTTTTCACATGCAAATCAACCTAATCTTAAATACATTCTACATAGTCTAGTATTCTTAGCTACTTATTAAGAGTGGTGTCCCTATTGGAAAAGTTATTCAGAGTTAAAGCTTCTGAGAAGCGGTTGGTAGATGTGCAATAGACCAACAATCCATGTCTATTGAAAGTTAAAGTTCCCACCTAAACATTCACTCTCCTTGTTCAGCACTTCTGAATCGGTAAGTAACTTTCTAATTCTGCAGTCTCTATTCTTCCTCTAGATTCCTACATACTTCCTTCTTGCCTCCCTTTGCTCCGCTCCGGGACCACAGCAATTCTCCTGCTACAGTGCCCATGACTGCCGCACTACACTATCCCTCCTCTCTTAGTCTAGCAATCTGCAATACATAACAAAACTGGGCCGCAAAGTCACACTTGGTCAGTTCCTTTAGTCTGAAAAAGTCTATTAATAAGTTTGAGCCATCATGTTCATGAAGTCAGGTCTCTTCTTTACCTATTCTACACATTCGAAATTCTATACTATTCTTAAGAAGCCAGATACTGATATTATTTTGACCAGCCAATGGATTTTAATGAAGGCACAGATTTTTTTTTTAAGCAGAGCAAAATTTAATCAGAACCTCAAGTAGAATAAGAAAGTAAAGATATACTTAGTCTGATAATGTTCCCATAATAACATTCACTTTAGACAATTTTAAGTTGAATGTGTAGTCTTCACCTGCAAAACAAATGTAAATTATAATTGAGGCAGATCTAGATTTTGCAGAGCTTAAAGTTTATTTCATTTGAGGGACCCTATTTTTGAAAAAAGGAACACAAAATTATAAATACACCTAATATAGAATTAGGTGCAGGTCTTGGAAGGGAACTGTAGCCCATGCAAGTGACAGGCCCTAAAACTTGAGTTTCATTAACCTCATGGAAAAGTCACCTCTGTGTATAATCAAGACATTTATACAAGGCCCAGCCCAAGAGAAAAGAAAGGATTAAGTGAAAGCAAACTATAAACAGATGTATGGCTAAAAGCCAGAAAATAAGAGAAAAACCTGTAAGAAAAAATTCAGGCAGCATGACTTTTGAATTTCCTGTTAAATGTATGTAGCAATTAGAATGAGAGAGGAAAATTTTACACACAACAAATAAGTACCTGATTATAACATATATATATCCCCTATACAATAACCAAACAAACGTGCTAGATACTCAGATATAGATTAGATCTAAAAACCTCTTAGTAAAAATGCATAGACAGTAACTTGCAGAAATAACCATTCATTGGCTCTCATTGGATATTGTTTAAAAGCCCTTAACATTTGCTTTAGATGTGCCATTCCACAGAACACATGCTAAATCTTTTTATCTTGTACCTACTGGTAACAACAAAACTAATAGCCAACTTTAATTAAGCACTTGCTATGTGCCCAGCCAAGCAGCGTGCTAAACACTTCACATGGATTGTCTCAATTCATCCTCAAACGAGCAAATAAAACAGGTGCTTTTTTTATCCCCATGTTACAGATGGGGAAACTGAGGCCTAGAAAGGTCACACAGCTTGTGAGAGGTGAAGCCAAGACCAATTCCAAGCAGTTTCCATAGAAACCTTAGATTCAGAGAGGTTAAACAATCAACCACCATCTATTAAGTGGCAGAATGAGGATTCTAACGGGATCTGACTTCAAAACAAGTGTTCTTACACCCCACATTATTAAAGGATCCAAGGACAAAATACATTGTTGAAGGTTTCTGACTTTACAGTTCTTTTGGTAAAAATGACAGGAAAAAAGCAAATGTGCAGTATTTATTAATCGAATACATCTGTTGAGCTGTTAGCACATGCGTAGCCCACTTGCTGCCATTCCTGGGGGTGAAGGGCAGCAGTCAGGCCTGGCTTCGAACAAGGCACACACATTTCAGCAGTTGTAGCTTATTAGGTCATTAGAACTGGTATCCCCAACCCCTTGTTCCATGTACTTTTTCTAGAGTAGTGACATTGTCATTCATGTTAATTTCATAGCTTCCCAGTGATCAAGCGGCATAATTTGGGGCTGGGACATTTTCTTTACCACTTCATGTTTTATAAAATTCCATATAAATTAACACAATTACATAAGAAGAAAGTCAAGAAAGTCACCATTTGCATCTGTAGATGCTGGAATAAGTGCCATGAAGCCCCCATTCCTGCTACAGAGGGGTTTCCTCCCACTAATTCACCCTCCTCCACACCAGAAATGGATTTTGCTATTCTCTTTAACGCCTAGATTCTGGTAAAGTCCAACTGTAAGGACCCAGGTCTACAGACTACATCATATCATGTGTTAAATTGCCAAAAAGATAAAAGCTTACGTGAGACCTAACACACCAAGAAACAAACATATGACATCCCAGTCCCACCTCAAGCTTTTCTGTTCCTAGAACAGGAAAACAATTTGGGAAGCTGTTTGTTTCTGTTTATAAAAATAAGATATGGCAATTGTTAAAAATTAGCAAAGTACAGAAAGGTATAAAGAAAAAGAAAATAATTGTCCAAAATCCCAGTCCCAAGAGAAAACGACCATTAACATTTTGGTTATGTTTTTGGTTTCTTTTTTTTTTTTTTTTCATTTTAAGAGGCTATCTGTTTAATATTCATGACCAGTTCCCTATATTTCAGGCAAAGATCACGTCAACATCTTGACTCAAGTGTTCTAGAGATATCTGCAAACAGCCCAAGCTTCTCTTTGGTGTAATTTAGCAGGCTATCCTAGGACTTTTTGATCCCACAGTAGTGAAGATGTGCCCACATAATTTAACCTACACAGAGCTATATATGACATGAGAGCTCACCTTCCTAAAAAATGTGATTGTCATTGCATTTTTATGCTAACATGAATTGAGAAGTTTTAATTTTTTTTCATGTTTCACAACAACCACTGATTCACACCTGGCGATCTTTGAATTGTATGAGCAAGAAAGATTACAAATTCAAAAGGAAGGGAGGGACGCGGCACCTATGGAGGAGTGAAGGAGTCATCTAACATTTATACGATGCTAAAAGCCTCATTCTCTCGACAAGAAGGAGGCGGAAGAAGAGGATATGAAGGGAGAGGACAGGGAAGGGTAGTGTGAGGACTTCTGTTGAGATTTCTCCTCTGACTGCCCTAAAACCCCTCTTATTCCCACAACAGAGAAAATGGCAGGACGGCTGCCTAACAGCTGAAGTGAAAGATACTTTCACTACTTAGTGTGGCAAATGATGATCCTTTGAAAATGATCCAAAACTATACACTGGTAACTGAATCAAAGGGGATCAATACATATAATGGATATTTTAAAAGTGTGTGTGTTGGCCCAGAACAGAGAGAGTGGAGGTAATCATTAAAGTTTTATGGGTTGTCAACTTTGGGAGAGACTTTGGGAGAGACTTTGTCATTTTGCTTGATTTTCGTGGCTGTTTTTATAATTTTTTAATTGAGGTTTCCAGTATTCCTTATCCTCTTATTCATCGTCCTTCTTTAAAAGAATTGCTGATGCCTGGGAAGCTTCGGCCATGAGGCAATGCAGTTTTATGGGAGCTGGGGAAGTTTTCCAAGCAGCACTTTTTTCAATGGAAACCAAAGGTAGAATGCAGTTTCCCCAAGGTGCACACACCATTACTGAGCTTAGCAGCCAGCCAGTTGCTATCCTGTCACCAGGAACACCTTCCCTAAATAAAATGTATGCTCTATATTTCAGGGAGTGGATGGCTTCAGGCAGACACTTTCAGGCACCAAGAAGAGCTCTGAAGCAAGTTAAGTGGAATAAGAATCATTACCTCACAGCCTAACAGCTGCTTTCCTGGATATGATGATAACATCTAACTTCCTGGAAAGACAAATCTCTTACAAGACACTATATTATTAATAGCAGGTTTAAGTTACTCTAAGTTCCTTAAGTTACTAATGATCCTCATACCAGTGTTTTCCATAAACACCTTAAAGGAGATGAATGTGTTCTAATTGTCTTGTTTTACATGAAGGGAGGAAAAACAACATCATCTTGGTTATTCTGAAGTGCAGTTCCCATATTTGGTTACTTAACTTTAGTCCTGTAAGTGGATGTTTCACTAATGAGTTCATGCTGAAGACAGCTTCCTGATATCTCAGTTAAGAGGATACATTTTCAGTTTGTTTCCAAATTTCAATTTGTTTCCAAAAAACCAAATGTGATGAACAAGGCTGTATCAACTGTAAGCTTCTTGACCTACGTGCTGGAAATTTTCACCCAGCCACACATTTGAACTTGAAAAAACAATACACAGGGAAGGATCAACAAAAGAGAGTCCATAGTCCATGTAAAAAAATCTCCAGAAGTTCAAGACCAGCCTGAGCAAGAGCAAGACCCCATCTCTACAAAAAGATACAAAAAATTGGCCGGGCCGGGCACCGTAGCCCATGCCAGTAGTCCCAGCTACTCAGGAGGCTGAGGCAGGAAGATCACTTGAGCCCAGGAGTGTGAGGCTGCGGTGCACTACGATGATGCCACTGCACTCTATCCTGGACAACAGAGCAAGACCCTGTCTCCAAAAATATAAAAAAACTTTATAGTCGACATTTTTAAAGTCAATTTTCAGTTATCTAGGGGGTCATTTCCAAACCCGCATTCAAAAGAGTTGTAAGTACACAGTTCATAGCTAAATATCAAGTATTTATTTGGAGTTATCTACAATTTTGATTAACGGGATCCACGGAAGAAAATAAATAATTGCTGATAGTGCAAAAATAGGTTTCATTGTTTGTGGGCAATGTGACATATGTCCATTTTCTGTACAGACATAAATCCAGTTCAAATTTGTTATAGGGAGTCTAGGAATTTTTAAACGCTTTAGGAATGAATATCCTATTTTTTTGAGACAGAGTCTCGCTCTGTTGCCCGGCTACAGTGCTGTGGCGTCAGCCTGGCTCACAGCAACCTCAGACTCCTGGGCTCAAGCGATCCTTTTGCCTCAGCCTCCCAAGTAGCTGGGACTGCACACACATGCCACTGTGCCCAGCTAATTTTTTCTATTTTTAGTTGTTTGGCTAATTTCTTTCTATTTATAATAGAGACCAGGTCTCGCTCTTGCTCAGGCTGGTCTTGAACTCCTGAGCTCAAGCAATCCTCCCGCCTCGGCCTCTCAGAGTGCTAGGATTACAGGCGTGAGCCACCGCGCCCAGCTGAATATTACTTTTTTAAATGAATTATTAAATAGAGCTTTTAAATGTTTTGTGCTGTAGCTTTAATTTTATTACAATGGGATTTGACCTTTCTCCTTTTCAAAAAAAAAATAATTTTATAAAATTATAATATAATTTATAAATTATTTATAAATTTGTAATTTATAAATAAATTTTAAACAAATATAAATATTTATAAAATATTTATAAATTATAATAATTTTATTATAAAATTATAATATAATTTTATAAAAATTTAATAATTTATATTAATAATAATATAAACAATGGCCATAAAAATACAACTAAGAGAGAAATGTATAAAACAGAAAGTAAAAGACCCCCCTGCCTGCTCACATTTTAACTGTGGGTAGCACTGATAGATGCTACCGCTATTGCTAAAATGCCAAGGCTGACTAATGTCAGCTTCTCCGACACTGACTGTGATCAATCTTTTTAATGGTTGCTTGTCCAATATTTTTAATGAACTGAGTCTACTCTCTCAAGAGATCTTAGTCTTGAATTGTCCACCTTCCATAATGCTTCCAGAATTATCTGTCTAATTTTAAGCTTCATTTTACAAGTCCCTTGCTTAAAGGCCCCTGCTGGCTCCCTGCAGCCACAGAATAAATCCAGAGGGCTTTCAGGCCTCGCCAGCTCCCTCACAGCCTCTGTGTCTTGCCTCATGTCCTTGCTGTCTCCACGAATCACTCTTTGTGGCAGCCATGCGGACTTTTTTACCTTTGTCAGAATTTGCCATCCTCTTTTTCACCTCTACGCCCTTGCATTTACTATTTCCCCTCCCTTCTTCTACCTTGGATAAACTCCTGTTCAACTTCCAAGAGCCACCTGAAATATCACCTCCTCTGTGCCCCCTTCCTGACTCCCCAAGAAAAGTGAGCTACATCTCTTCTGCTTCTCTTGTGGTGGCACTGAGTACATTATTATAATACATAATTTTTGTACAGATGTTTGCCTCGTCTCATTGACCACAGTGTCCTTAAGGGCAAGGACCTTCACCATTGATTCCCTGTCGTTGGTTGAGTTCCTGATTTATAGGAGGCCTTCAAAAAGTGTTTACAGAATACATAAATAGTTTTCAATATTATCCAGCAAAAGCAAACAATAAGAAAAATCCAGTCTCTCTTCTTCACCTATCGCATAAAGGAGGAAATATTTGATAGTAGTCAGTATACAACAAGCATTAACAACCTACAGCCGACCTGCACAAAGAAAGCACGCCATGAAACTCTGCAGGTGACACTCGCACAGCCTCAGCCAAAACAGTAAAGAAGGCAAACCATCCCCAAGTGTTTTCCTTCCCACCATCCTTCTGCATTCCTCTCTCACCTCCTGTGACTTCCCACCCACAGCCTTCACTGTCAGATGCCCTCTGGCTGGCCAAGGCTCTTTATCATGGAACGTGCGCCAAACACCATATACAAAAATTTCTCCCTGTTCCACCTCTGCCAACCTGGATTCCCTAAGCCAAGTATCATACAACATCTGCGTGAGAAACCAGTAAGATCACATGCCTTAAGTCGTTGATACTTGGGCAAGAATAAACTCAACCTCCCAGAGAGGAATGCCTTTTTCAAAGATTACCTAGTTAACCCAAATGAATCTAACTGGTAGAATACAATGAAGAGAATGTTTATTGGGAGGCCTTCCAGAGGTCTCTTGGACTTGCTGAGTCACAGGATGCCACCAGCCCCAACATGCTGAGGAGATGGATTCAGCAGCTAGACACCCCATTTCTGAAAGGTTGCCGACACTTGGCCCTTCCACAAGGATTTCCCAGCATGCTCCTAAGATTGCAGTTGCTTAATATATATGTAGTGAAAAAAAATAATCATTAAACAAACAAATATTAATAGAATTGGGGCAAGGAGAACAAGAGAAAAAAGGTCAAAAGATGAAAAAGCACGACAATATTGGGGGAACCACATAAAAGAGACGGCATTGGCATTCACACAACGAGCCTACTGAAAGAATCAGAAATGTACCCATTCCAGCATTTTTTCTATTTAAAATGTTTTCCACCTAAACCCAGGTCTCCTATACCACATTAGCTTAAAAAAATTACAAAAGATTGAAAGGGTCAAAAAACCCCAGAGCACTTTTCTTCATGAAATTATGAAAACCGAATGAATAGCTGGAAATGTCTCTGCTCTTCCCTCACTTTTCATGAGATTAGTTTCTATCCCCAGTTTGATCTTACTTCCAGGGCGGCCAGTCCTCTCATAATCACACATGCCGAGATCAAAGGACGGAGAGGCTGTCACACAGAAGACTAACATTACAGGGAGAAGAGTTGGAAAGGGCTCAAACTGCATTATATAAAAGAATAATTTCAAGGAATGAAAACCGTTTCTACAATAAGCTGAAAACAAAAATAGTAGCAACTTTAAACCTCATTTTAGGAGCTTGAGGGATGTTATGCCCTTCCACGCAGTTGCCTAGGGAACAGGATTCATTTATCCTTTGCTGTCCAATAATTTCTTGGAAATTGCTACCCTATATCAAATCTATGATTGTTAAATTCACTCTAAATGAAGAAGTCCTCAAAAAAATGCAGTTTAGGTTATAGTAAAGGAATCTTTGTCAGGAAGATATTATAGAAAGCTGAAGCTCCTTTAATATCTCTTGCTGTCCCAATAAATTAACACTCTCCTACTTGGATAGGAGATTTTCTTATCCAAGATATCTTGTTCTTCATCTTGGTTCCTGAATGTGGAGTATTCTTATAAATAAGTGAACTTGTCTTGATTAAAAACATTTATCTTGCATATCAAAAAATATAAATAGGAAGACTCTGGTCTGAACTAAAACATGCAAAATTATTCTGACTTTCCCCCAGACATTCAAAAAAGAATATTCTTGATAACAGAATGTGTAAGAAGTAAAAAGAATGCTGCTTGGCTTTCCTGACATGATAAATTTTCTTCAAATTTTGCCCAACCAAGAAAAGTAACTGTCACAGGGAGGCTTATTCGATGTGCTGTCAATGATATTAGCATTTTTAGTAAAAACAACACGGCTGGCCAAATTCCTACCCTTTCTACTGTCTGTAATTCTTTCAGGCCAATCCCATTTGATATCTTCTTTCAGGCCAAGGTAATGGCTGCATGGGCAAGCTGAGTCTGTCATTTCCGGTTCCCTTGTGCTAACTGGAGAAAGGGCATTCTGAGAGCTAACTCTCCAGCAGGTAGAATATTCCTCCTGTCTCTGTTCCTTGCTAATGCCTTTGGCTTCTCTATACATTATCACCTTCTACAAGGACACTAGAAGAGGCTAAACATTATTTCCTTTTTTTTTTTTTTTGAGACAGAGTCTTGCTCTGTTGTCTGAGCTAGAGTGCCATGGCATCAGCCTAGCTCACAGCAACCTCAAACTCCTGGGCTCAAGCGATCCTCCTGCCTCAGCCTCCCAAGTAGCTTGGGACTACAGGCATGCACCACCATGCCCGGCTAATTTATATATATATAATATATATATATTATATATATATATATTTAGTTGTCCAGCTAATTTCTTTCTATTTTTTAGTAGAGGCGGGGTCTCGCTCTTGCTCAGGCTGGTTTTGAACTCCTGAGCTCAAACGATCTGCCCACCTTGGCCTCCCAGAGTGCTAGGATTACAGCTGTGAGCCACCAAGCCCAGCCTAAACTTTATTTCTGTACTTTCCTCTTTAAAACAGCTTGTGTTAAAATCTAGATTGGGGGAGAAACTGAGAGCAATGGCTAAAGAGGCGGTAATAAGTTATTTGGCAAGTTTCATTTTCTATGAAATTTTAAGAACCTGGCTGTACTAGGCCTGAGACCAGAGACTTTCGCCTCGAACACACATGGTTTAGTAGAACATCTCTGAAATCATAGCCATTAGCTGAACAGCAAAATCTCAATTAAATGGAATTTAACCACAAGAGAAAAATTCTTACTTGTCAAAAAGCACTGTCATGGATACTGTGTGGCTTAACAATACGCCAAAATAGCTTTTTTTCTGTAGATCAGTTTCAAGGGTATTGAATCATACCTTTTCTATGTTCAGATATGTTTAGATACACAAATACTTACCATTGTGTTACAATTTCCTACAGCATTCCATAACAGTAATATGCTGTACAGGTTTGTAGCCTAGGAGCAATAGGCTATATCATCTAAGTTTGCGTAAGCACATTCTATATGTTCGCGCAACAACGACATCACCTAATGGTGTATTTCTCAGGGCATAGCCCCATTGTTAAGTGATGCATAACTTTACCTCACTTTGCTCATTCTGTTTTATTCATTAGGGCCCATTCATGACTGTTTTAGGTTCCCATAGAATACTGGATCAAGACGTTTGAACATTGAGTGGATTAATGGTGAAAACAAAGTTAATCAACACAATCTTATCAATTTTAACTTTTAAACCAGTAATGTGCATTTATTGTTTTATTTGAGAATATTCAATTCTTTTACAGAAGATGAGAAGTCAAATGGGATACATGAAATTCACATGTACTAAGTATAGATAAATAACTTATAATACATATTAGGTATAAATAAAATAAGTAATACATATGTGTGCTAAGGAGAGAAAGTAATAGAACTGCTGAGTAAACACTAAAATTGCCACTAAATATTAAATATACATGAGGTATATGGGTCACTCAATATTCATGAGGTCTTCAACTGGCCACCCATTGATGACACCCGTTCTGACCTCCCCGATACTCTGCCGGATAAAATCCATAGCTGCTCATAGGCTAACTGGTGAGCTTTCGGTGTGACCAGACACACTCGTCTCTGAGTCTCTCCAGTTGAGCCTCCTTGCTCTATACCTCAACTCTGGTCCTTTTGGCCAATCGGCATGGAAAGCTGATGGGAGAAGGAGAAGAAGATTGGCCCACCGAGCAGGATTCATGCAGGGTGATCCTTTCACCTGCTTGTACCCGATCCTAAGTACATTAACTTATTCTGCCTCTCTCCCCTTAAATCCCAGTGTGTGCTTTTAATTGATTCAACAAACCATGTGATTCAAGCATCTTAATTTGTGATCCATTAACCTGTGGGACAGCTTACCCAGTAGTATCTGTAGAGGTTTGTTGCATCAAGGCAATTTCCCAAATGACAAAACTCATCAGTGTATCTTAAGCCTGCATACTGACTGCTAACTGTCTGCCACCAAGGGCCAAGAGAAAAATAAATAAATGACAAGTGACTACCAATTATTAATGGGGAAATTTGAAGTAGTCAATCCTGAATAGTCCTACGGCTTCGTTACACGTGGTCTTTGTTGTGATTTTATGTTTCCTACACATAAATAGTCATGCTTTCTTCTGGTAAAATTAGCTCAAATCATTAAATTAGAGATATTGGTATTTCACAAAGTTCCACAAAGAGTATGGTGGTCTATAAAGAGGGCTACGACCACAGGATGCCCAGCCAGCTGAGCAAGTTTCAATACCATCATTTTAGAAAGCTGCTCACTAACAGTGTAAAGCTAATTCATTTCAAGGCACCCAGTATTTACTTACTGTACATTTCACACAGGCCAGGCACTGTGCTGTGTGCTGCAATGGGAAAAATGGTGACTATGACTGAGTCACTACCTCAAGAACTTCATAGCATATGGTATAAATAGATACATAGTGTCTCATATAAACAGATACAGAGTGTATCATAGACATACACTAAGTACCCAAGTAATTATGATGCAAGGAACTAGCTAACTTCCATAAAAGACATGCAAAGTTTTGTGGGAATTCAAAGAAGTAAGAAATCACATCCACTGGACAAATCCTAGTAGAGTAAAATGGTACAAACTCTCTTGAGGGTATTTTAGCAATGCATATGAAAAGCCTTAGACTGCACAGTTTATGGTAGTCAAAAACTCGAAATAATCTGTATGTTCAAAAATTGGGGAGTGGTTAAATAAACTATGATATATCCATTCATGAGAATATATGCAGCATTTAAAAATTACACTGTAGGCCGGGCGCGGTGGCTCACGCCTGTAATCCTAGCACTCTGGGAGGCCAAGGCGGGTGGATCATTTGAGCTCAGGAGTTCGAGATCAGCCTGAGCAAGAGCGAGACCCCGTGTCTACTAAAAAAAAGAGAAAGAAATTAGCTGGACAACTAAATACATATGTGTATATACATATATATATATATATATATATATATATATATATATAAAATTAGCCAGGCATGGTGGCACATGCCTGTAGTCCCAGCTACTCGGGAGGCTGAGGCAGAAGGATCGCCTGAGCCCAGGAGTTTGAGGTTGCTGTGAGCTAGGCTGACGCCACGGCACTCACTCTAGCCCAGGCAATAAAGCGAGACTCTGTCTCAAAAAAAAAAATTACACTGTAGATAAGTATTATATAAGATTTTATGGAAAAATTATAAAATATACATGGTAAAAAAAATGTACAACCCCTTCAAAAGGACAATGAAGTGTCTTTCTCCGCCCCCAATACCTTTACCTAAAGTATATCTATCCAAAGACACACCTTTTCCCAAAGACCCAAAAGTACCCAAAGTACTTTTACCCAAAGAATCCCCAGTACCTTTACCCAAAACCTTTACCCGAAGATTTATGGGTTTTTTTGTTGTTGTTGTTGCTTTTTTTGAGACAGGGTCTCACTTTGTCACTGGGGCTAGAGTGCAGTGGCATCATCATAGTTCACTGCAACCTCAAACTCCTCAAGCGATCCTCCTGCCCCAGCCTCCCAAGTAACTGGGACTACAGGCAAGTGCCACCACATCTGGCTAATTTTTCTGTTTTTTATAGAGACTGGATCTCACTCTTAGGCTGGTTTTGAACTCCTGGCCTCAAGCAATCCTACTACTTAGGTCTCCCAAAGTGCTAGCATTGTAGGCATGAGCCACCATTCCTGGCCAAAGATCTGTTTTAAAGTACATATACAAGCATGTATTTGTATGCACACTGTTTTATTTTTATTCAAAGTGAGTGTCATGGTATACCCACTGTTTGGCACTTTGCATTGGGCCCTTAACAATTTATTTTAGATATCTTTCCGTATAAGCAAAATATAGATATAAAGCATGTACTTTAATAGTCACTGAGTATTCAATTGTATGGGTTTTACTATATTTCATTTATTCAGTCCTTTATTAAAGAACAATTATATTGTTTCCAGAATTTTGCTATTATACACAATGCTGCATTACATCTAGATGAAATGTTTAATAATATATAAAAATGTTCAAAATATTTTAAGTAAAAAACCCAGATTATAAAATAGCATCTACAGCACAATCCCACCTTCATTTTTTAAAAATATATATACTACGGAGGGGGGATGTCAGGAAAGAGAGACTATATATAGCGATAGTAGTTATCTCAGTGGTAGAAATATAGGTGACTTTAATTTTCATCCTTTTATTTTCAGAGTTCTCTATTATCTAAATTTTCTACAGTGAATATATGTCACTTATGTAATCAAAAAACATTAAAATAAATGATTCTGAGAAAGGCTTTATGGAAGAGACAGCATTTGGGATAGGACTTGTAAGATGGGTAAAATTTTTTTACTTGATCAGATACAGAGAAAGCATTAGAAATGATTGGAATTTTTTTTCAATGAGGTTGAGTACTTCAGCAGACATAATAGGAATTATGATTGAAGCTACATAAGATGAGAAAGTTTAGGCAAATTGGAAGTAAAACCATTTCATTAGGTTAGAGCATAGGATATCTATCTGTAGGAAAGCAGTGGAAAATAAAGAGGTTGAAAAACTGAATCGAGACCTTGCATATCAAATGAGGTGCTTATATTCAACACAATAGGTAGCACCGGAGGGGAACAATAAGAAAGAGGTGAGCAACAGTGCCTTTTTCGTTTAGTTAGAAAATTTAGTTATCCAGAATATTCCTGAGCACTTAGTTTGACCGACAATTGGTGCTATACTTGATATGTCCCCAAAAAGGAGTCAAAATGACATAACGGAATGTTTCAGAAAGAGAGAGAGGTCAGCCTAAAAGGAAATACGATGTCATAAGGCCAATGTAGTGAGAATATTGGACTATCACTATCTAAAATATTTTCAAAGATATCAATACTCACCACTTAAATTATCTCACAATAATATACTCAATAAGCCTGTGTAGCTTTAAGTACTTACACCCAAGAGATGCAATGGGAAAGATCATTAAATTACAAGATTTCTGCAGATGCCATGAAGCAGGTGGAATATTTGAAACACACAACAATTATGTCCATGGCTGTCACTGCAGAAAGATAGGTCCCAAGGACACTGAAGGCATGTCTGGACATCAGATTCACACTACTGCTGTTCTAAATACTTTCAAAATCCAATCCAGGATACTGACTCTCTTTAATGTTTTCTGGAGTAAATGGTTGACCTAATAGAAGTTCCCCACTATCACTAAGAGAATAAAAAGGCAATAAAATATACCAATCATCCATAACATATACTCTATCCTTAGTATTTGAACTTTGTCCTAAAACAATTCAAATCAATCCAACACAATAACTATTTAATAAATAGCTCCCATCTGGGGAGCTAGGGGACTAGGCACTTAGTCTCTTTATAGTCCTTTTTTGTCTTTAATCCCCTCAACAGTCTTGCACGGACAGTATTATCCTCATTTTACAGAAAATGGAATGTAGCTCAGAAGGCTTAATTCACCTTGCTATTCACACAACAAACAGGTTGTAGAGTTGGTATTTGGTTTCCTGTGGTTGTGAGCAACTCCCACTGGGCACCATGGCCCAATACTTGCTACCTGACCCAAAGCCAACATCCTGAAAATGTCATCAACATTGTTCTCCTGTGCCAACATCAAGACCAGAGCAATTATAATAAACACTCAGGACTCATTCCAGACAAATAAGTGATCGCTCTAGCTAATCAGAATAATAACACCATAGCAAATAGTAAAACCAGTAAAAATTTCTAAGGAAAGAAGTGTGCCAAATATTTTTGTGGCCAGCCTCTTTCTTGGCCTTGATTGCTAACAAAATTAAAAATTGGACAGGGTAATAACTATGTTTTCATTAGCTTGGGGATCAGATAAGCAGATTCCTTTTATAACACCAGAAACAAGAAGTCTAAGTCTTCAAATATAATGTCTATATATTTTAAATGTCTGAAATTCTCTTGAAAAATCTCAAGAATGAAATTTCAATTTAAAACAGCTATAAATAGCATGTAATTGAGCAAAATGTTACTGACTAAAGCCAAAATGAGAAAATGAGCAAGAGGTCTTTTTGCTGTCTTTATAGAACAAAATTCTTTAGAGAACAGAAGCAATGTTCTAATAATAGACAGAACATTTCTCCCTGAATACCCCACCGCTTCCTAACATTACTACACTTTCATCTTACATCGGCAGGCAGCTTTCTTTTTTCCCTACCAAGAAAAGGCAGGGACATATCTGATGGAAATATCTCAACATCTTTGAATACTGGATCATAAACAGAATGAGAAAAAAAGCATTACTAGAAAAATGTTTTCCATAATCTCCCCAGAGATCCATAGAGGCAACCAAGGAAAAGCCGCTAAACCATTAACAAAGGCTCTCCATTCAACAGAAGGAGGGCGGCTGAGCAGCAGGAAGGAAACACCAAGGGTCTGGATGGCCCATTCACCCACATACCCAATACTTACTGAGCCTCCACTGTGGACTGGGCATCAGAAATGCAAGAATAAACAACAGATTCGATTGGATTTCTCTATTAAACATTCCCATAGCATACTGTACTTTTCCTCTGTAGCACTTATTACAAGATCACATTTCTGTCTTTTCGGCTAAATGTTAATGTTACAAGACTTGTTTATGGGAATGTAAAATGATGTACCTGCTATGGAAAACAGTATGATGGTTCCTCGAAAAATTAAAAATAGAATTACCACATGATCCACAATTCCACTTCTGGGTATATAACCAAAAAACTGAAAGTGGGATCTTGAAGAGGTATTTGTTACTCACAATAGGCGTGAAGTGGAAGCAACCCAAGTGTCCATCCGCAGAGGAATGAATAAGCAGAATGTCATACGTATATACAATGGAATATCATTCAGCCTTAATAAGGAAGGGAATCATGACACATGCTACAACATGGATGAACCTTGAAAACATTACGCTAAGTGAAATCAGCCAGACACAAAGGACAAAATACTGTGTGATTCCATTTATATGAGGCACCTATAGTAGGCAAATTCATAGACAGGAAGAAGATTACAGGTAACCAGGGGAAAGGGAGGGAATGGGAATTTATTGTTTAATGGATATGAGGTTTCTGTTTTGCAAGATGAAAAATTTCTGGAGGTTAGATGCATAACAATGTGAATGTACTGAACACTATTGAACTGAACACGTAAAAAGGATTAAGCTGGTAAATTTTATGTTAAGTGTATTTTACCACAATTAAAAATTTTAAAAAATTAAAAAGAGACTTGTTTATTCCTACGTATTTAATATTTAAATGCAGAACCTTGTATATAGAAGGTGCTTAATAAATATCTATTGGATGGCCAGATGGATGGATGGACAGATGGATGGAGAGACAGATGGATGGGGAAATGAACAGAAATGCAATATACAAATAAACTGATCATTTCTCTATCATGGGAACATAGGGAAATGTGCCCTGTGAATAATAAGAAGTGAAGACTTCTTATTATGATTGAATTTAATATTTACCATAATGGAGTTACTGTGTTTTACCTACCAACATCACAAAAAATTTTAGTGTAGATTTAATTCTGTATAGCTGAATAATTCTTATTTATTTTTACTTTATTTCTCTTATGCTACGGATACTACAGTATAATGTCTTCTGACCTAGACGGCATTAAAACAAAGAAAATTCCATTTTCTGTCACCTTTGCTCTTTCCAGTACCTCTGTTAATCCAAAAGGGTAATGTGAAAGAAAGCGTACACTTAACACTGCAGAACACAGACAGAAGCAGGGTAAGTTGCCAGCCCACAGGTTATTAATCAGCTGTCCTCTGGGGCACAGTGTTATGAAGCTGTGTCATGTAATAAATAGCAGGCAAGAAGAATAATCTTCATTTTCTGACTCTGAAGTGCACGCATGTGCTATAAAACTAAATTGACATCTGTTAGCAGGCTTGTCACATGGATGGTTTATTCCTGCAGAATCTGGAATAAATTAAATCTTAAAATAAAACTTGGAACAGAGAGGCTCCTTTACATAATTCCTTCTAATGGTGTGCTGTGAACCCATCATGCTGATTTTAAAGAGAAGTTCTTGTAAGAAATGTTTCATTATCATTTTAATTGCAAAACTGTTGAATGCCACTCCACGCTAGGAAACTTGTGTTTTTTAAAAGGTCCTTATGTTTTTAACTAAAAAGTGGCAAATGAAATCCTCCTTTCCTGATATTTTTACTGGCTGGAAAATAAATCAGGTTTTACCTTTAAAACCTATGAATACCTTTTCCCAAGCACCTGGAGGCTGTTTCATGGGTGTGTCTGTTATGCTTGGGCACCGTTGAAAACTGGCATGGCTGAGCTCCCGAGGCAGAAATGGCCAGCATGGGTGCGACCTGGAAGGATTTGCTCAGGAATATACACTCCCTGAGAGGATTCACTAATACGATAGCAAGTTCTCAGAGCTCTTACTGTCAAAAGGCATTAAGCTTTTATTTTTTTAACACGCATAAAGGAACTGCAGAGCTGCATGATCCTGCAAATCTGAGCCGTGCATCACTGAACGTAACAGTCCTTGACAGACCCACAGTCTTCTTTAGGCAAAGAAGTCATACAAAGGGAAACCCTGGGAACCTGATGGGCACCTTGAGCTCACAGCCCTCTACCTCCTCAGGATTCACTTGGTTCTCATTCCCCAAACTTTGTCCAAATGGCAAGATTCTCAGACTATA
This sequence comes from Indri indri, assembly GCA_004363605.1. Classification (NCBI taxonomy): domain Eukaryota; kingdom Metazoa; phylum Chordata; class Mammalia; order Primates; family Indriidae; genus Indri; species Indri indri. The sequence continues at coordinate 20,094 of RJWJ010018540.1, forward strand.
CAGCCACTCCTGGTATACAGCAACAAAGAAAAGCAAATGCCAGCTCCCTGGAGGCTAATTTCTTCCATATGTGAAATCTTCCTCTTCTGTAATAATACTGGGCTTGTTTGAAAATCTCGAAAAAGCAATAGTCAGTCATAATTCTCCATAAAATAAAATCACAAATCCAAATCTGGTCTTATGAAAACTCCTTGTTCCTTTCTCTCATTAATATGAGTTCATTGGCCTGCACAACATTCTCCGATGGGAGGGGTTCATATCACACACCTTCCAATAGAGGAAACTGAGGCACGGAAGACTCAGAGACTTGGGAAGGAGGGAGGGAGGATGCTGCAGAAGCTGACAGCCAGGCTGCAGACCCCCTTCTTGTTTCAAGGGCGTTATGCATAGAAGAGGGTGAGGGATTTGCAAATGGAAGCCCCAGCCACTTAAGTCCCTCCTACACAGTGAGGTTCCTCGAAGGGTGATCTTCACATTACCTGGGTTAGAGTGGGGTGGAGTTGGTTAAAATGCAGGGTCTTAGGCTCCATGCCAGACCAACTAAATCAGAATCTCTGGGGTTGGTCCTGAATCTGACGTTTTAATCAAGTTCCCTTTGTGGTTGAATTCCTCGCTTGTGGTGTGTCATCGCTTTTGCTCTGGTTTGTGGTCTGGTGTCCCCTATTCCAACATTAGAATCTGAGAACTACTTGGTTGTACAGGTGGGAGTGGGTCTCCAGATTCCAGAACACCGTTCACACACAACTTTGCCAGTCATGACTTCTGCCCAAGGAAAACCGAGGAGAGAACATGACAAAGAATACACCAACCGCGGCTAAATCCAGATGTACGTAGTTCTCTCTTCTAATCTACTGTAGCTCCATGCTAGTTAAATACTGAATGGTTTGAAAAATGTTAAGAAGAGCCAAGACATTTTACTACATGGCAAATCTCACCTTTATAGATGAATGAAAAGGGTAAACAAAACAAAACCACACACAAAAAAACCCATTTCCTAAATGTTGCTTTCGGAAGTCGTAGACTCACTTTCCCAAGACGGCTTGTCCTTAGGGTCCACTGCACATTGATGGAGACAGAAAGACGTCTCTGCATTTCAAATTGCAATTCAGCGCCGTGAATGACTCATTACTGCTAAATTGCCACTGGCTTATTTCACAGAAACACAGCACCTTCGTGATTAAATAGCAATTCCCCAAGATGAAGTTGCCTTCAAATACACAGAAAGATACACATTTCTCTTTGAAAAAGGAATATAAACAAATTTAGATAGAAAATGGTCCCAGGACCTAAAAGAATCACCTGGACTTCTACTTTTACCACACAATATCTGGTTTTCTGTAAGGTTTCCTGCCCAAACGTTCTTTTGAAACATCAGTTACTAAGGCCTCTGGATGCTCAAGGCTGCTGCTTGTGCATCAGGGTAGGTTGTGTCAAAAGATAATGTATCCAAACTTTGGTGCCCTGCACATTTTTATTTAGGAAGGTACTGGAGAAACAATTAGTCCAACATATATCCTATACACTTCCAGAGCGCTTCACTAGGTATTCTGGATGGGAGTCCATATGAGAAGAGGTCTCTGCCTAGGAGACACACACAGCTCTCTTGGGAGCACACACCTCAAAAGCAGAGCTCCAGCTCGAGGGTTAATCTAGGACTCAGGCACACCTGGGTCTTGACCTGGTGTGGCAGACCAGCAGGGGCCATTTGCTTCCCTCCTGAGAAAAAATTTGTCCCAGGACAACAGCTAGTACGAAATCTGATGCAATAGACTGTGTGGGAATGAAAAAATGATCTGGATCCCAACAGAGTGTCCGTCCCTCACATCACCTGGGCGGAGGGAGACTCCGGCTGAGGGTGGAAGACAACATCAGGGCACAAAATGGTCCAGTGCTCAGGCTCTGGGGGGACACCACCTGGGTTCAAGTCCCAGCATTGCCAATTATTATGAAATATCCTCTGGTCCTGTGTTTCTCCAAGTCCGGTGCACACCTTGCTACTCAAAGTATAATTTTCCAACCAGCAACAAACATCGGCATCGTCTCAGAGCTTCCTAGAAATACGAACTGTCAGGCCCCACCCCTAGACTTACTGAATCACCACTTGCTTTTTAATTCGATTCTCTAGGTGGTTCACAGATACATTAACTTTGAGAAATAACGGTATAGAATATGATTTGGGGGCAATATAAATAACCCTTTCAAAAGCTTTCATTTGTTAGGGTATTTTTAACATGTATTAACGAACATAGCTAGGACAGCTGACTCATGAGTCCATGGACATTATTTCTTCAGACAATACTAAGAAAGACGAATCCATTTAAAGTTGATTTAAAGAAAAATGTGAAGATAAGATGCACCCCCTGCCCCTGTGCCAAGCACAAAGCAAAAAGGGAGAATTATGTAAGAGAAACAGAGAGAGAGAGAGAGAGGGAGGGAGAGAAAGAACAAAGCAGAGCTCAAAACCTGCTTAGAATGTCTCCATGGACCAGAACACAGAGCCGTGAGCAGGAGGGCAGCCAGGACATGCTGGCTTCCATCCTAAAGCAGGTGGCAGTGGTGCTGGGCGTGCATCTACTAAAGGAAACTGGACTTGCAGGTGCTGCCCTGAGACAGTAACTGGAGCCACATGATTGATTAGAGCCATGGGCTGGGGTGGAGCTCCCTGGCTCCAGAAAGGAGCCGGAAATAAACTGCTAACAACCACTGGCTGGAGCTCTAGCTTAACACCAGCTACTGGCCTAGCGAGATGGGAGGAGAGAGACACACCCTAGCAAGCCGGATTCCAAACATCACCTGGAGGAGTAGGAGCCCCCACATGCTTATAAAAGACCAGGTCCTGGAGGCTACTGCAAAATCACCAGGCATAGAAGGGTGAGGCAAAAAAGAAAGAGAAGAGCAAAACCAAATCAAAAATCTTTCACTGAAAATAAGCCAACAAACCAAAATTCCAACATACATGCAGAAACCAAAGGATAAGAGAAACAACCAACCAAAGCAATGATTGGAACATAACTTCATTTCAAGATTAAATTAATTTTGTTAAACAGTCTGATAAAAGTTTAAAATGAGTATGTTAGGTGAAAGTGATAACCACTACGCTACGGAAACTCACTTTATAAAATAAGTATGTTTAGGATGTTTGGATCAATCAAGAAGAATAATGTCAACTTTCACAAACATACAACCAGTGACAATACATTGTTAAATAAAAACATGTAAAACTATAATAGAAATGAATAAATGGACAGGAAAAATACCAATTAAAAATCCTGGAAGGGAAAAATATAGTCATTTTTTCATAAAATATCAACAAATGGCATAAACTCTAGGCTGCACATGGTTAAAAAGAAAATTAAAGAACTGGAAGCTCGTACTGAGGAATTTACACTAAAGCAGAACGGAGTGAATGACATTTTAAAAATACAAAAAAGCAATGAAGAAACAAGGATCGTCTTCGAGGCTCTAAAAACACATCTAAAAAGAACTCCAGAAGTACAGAATAAAGGAAATGGAGGAGAAGCAATTGAAAATATTTTAATTTTCTGAATATTCACAAGGTACAAAATTCAAAAGATACAAAGAGTACAGAGCCTCTTCCCCAGCCATCCAGTTCTTCTCCCTGGAGGCAACCAGTATCACCAGTTTCTTGTATATACTTTCAGAGAAATTCTATATACGCAAAAACAATGTGAATGGTAGAATGGTAGAAATCTACACACTCCTTCTGCAATTTGCCTTCACTGAGGTAAAATTTATACACAATACAATTCATGCATTTCAATATATAGGTTGATGACTTTTGACGTCTGTATATACCCACGTAACCACAACACATTCAAAATACAGAATATTTCCATCACCCCCAAAAGTTCCCTTGTGATCCTTTCAGTAAATCTCCTACTCCACTCTCTTACTGCCTGCCCCAAGTAACCTCTGCTCTGATTTCTGTCACTATAGAATAGTTTTGCCTATTCTAGAACTTCATATAAGCAGAGAATCATATAATATGTAGTCTTTTGTATCTGACTCCTTCATTTAGTATAAAGTGTATGAGACTCAATTGTGCTATATGTATCACCAAGCCTGTTCCTTTTCATTGCTGGGTGATGTTCCATTCTGTGTGGATGTATGGTGTACGGTGCATTGCAGGTGATATATTCATACCAGAACTTCTCTACCCATTCACTCTGTTATGACATTTGGATTGTTTCTAGTTGGGGCTATTATGAATACAGCTTCTATAAATTTTCAACTATAAAGGCTTTGTGGAGACATATGTTTTCAGTTGTCTTTGGTAAAACACCTAGGAGTGGGCTTGCTGGGTCAATTGGCAAATATGTTTAACTTAACAAGAAATTGCCGAATTCTTTTCCAAAGAGGTTGCATTCCCACTAGAAATGCTTGAGAATTCCAGTTATTCCATATCCACATCATCATCTGGTGTCATCAATCCTTTTAATTTTAGTCATTTTGGTAGTTATGAAGTGGCATCTCATTGTGGCTTTAATTTTCATTTAACTAATGACTAATGATATTGAGCATGTTTTTGTGTGTGTGTTTTGCCATCTGAATATCTTCTTTGGTGAAGAGTCGGTTCAAATCTTTTGCCTATTTCCTATTGAGTTGTCCTCTTATTTTTGGTTTTAAGAGTACTGTGTAAGGCCGGGCATGGTGGCTAACGCCTGTAATCCTAGCACTCTGGGAGGCCGAGGCAGGCGGATTGCTTGAGCTCAGGAGTTCGAGACCAGCCTGAGCAACAGCGAGACCCCGTCTCTACTAAAAAAATAGAAAGAAATTATCTGGACAACTAAAAATATATAGAAAAAATTAGCCGGGCATGGTGGCACATGCCCGTAGTCCCAGCTACTCAGGAGGCTGAGGCAGTAGGATCGCTTGAGCCCAGGAGTTTGAGGTTGCTGTGAGCTAGGCTGACGCCACGGCACTCACTCTAGCCAGGGCAACAGAGTGAGACTCTGTCTCAAAAAAAAAAAAAAAGAGTCCTGTGTATTCTGAATGCAAGTCTTTTGTCTCACATACTTGTGGTGAATGTTTTCTTCCAGTTTTTATGTGCTCAACAATGTCTTTTGATGAACAGAATATTTTAATCTTGGTGAAGCCCAATTTATCTTTTTAAAAAATTTTCTGGTTTATGCTTTTTATATCCTAAGAAATCTTTGCCTATCTCAAGGTCGTGAAGATTTTCTCCTATATTTTCTTCTAAAAGTTTTATAATATTGGCTTTTATGTTTCGGTCTATGTTTCATTTCAAAATAACTTTTGTGATAATGTGAGGTCAGGAGTCACTTTTCTTCCATACAGATATCCATTTGTTCCAGCACCATTTGTTTGAAAGACTGTAATTTTTCCCATTAAATTATGTTGGTGACTTCGTCAAAAATCAGTTAATTATATATGTGTTTCTATTTCCAAATTCTCTTCCTTTGATCTATATGCCTATCTTTATGTCAGTACTGTACTATCTTGATTGCTATCACTTATATTAAGTCTTGAAATCAAGTAGTATAAATATTCTAATTTTGTTCTTTGTTTTCAAAACTGTTTAGCAATTGATTTACATTGTAAGTTCCTTTTCATAAAAATATACTTCAAATATTGTTCCATATCAGTACACAAAAATTTGCTTTGTTCTCTTTTTATGGCACATTGTAAGTAGTCCATGAAAAGATGTGCAATAATTCATTTAACCACTTCCACAATGGTGGATATCTAGATTGTTTTCTACCCTTTGCTATTAGAAATGATGCTCCAAAAAGATAACCTGTTTATATATCACACATATGGGAATATGATCGTGTGGCAAATTCACACAAGTAGAATTGCTGGGTTTGCATTTTCAATGTGATAGATGTTGTCAAGCTGCCCTGCAGAAGGGTTGTACCAATTTACATTCCTGCTACTTTTATCTTTGATAATCTGATGAAAATATTGTATCTAACTATAGTTTTATTTGCATTTCTCTTAATATGAGCAAGTCTGAGTACTTTTTCTTTCTCTTCCTTTTTTTTTTTTTTTTTTTTTTGAGACACAGTCTCACTCTGTTGCCCGGAGTAGAGCGCCGTGGCGTCAGC
>RJWJ010018541.1:0-31463 GCA_004363605.1 Indri indri
GCAACACAAAGGGGAATTCTGACGGTGTGGAGGTGCATACGACAGAGGCTTTGGACCTAATCTGAATGCAAGCTATGTAAAGAAGCCTTGATTTTCTCATCTATAAAATGGGAATAATAATGTAATGGAGTTATATCTTTCTCAGGCATGTAGCTGTAATTACCTTCAAACCCTTTATGTCTTTCTTAGCTTGAATTGCTGTAACAAAAATATCGTAGGCTGGGTGGATTAAAGAACAGAAAGTTATTTCTCATAGTTCTGAAGGCCAGGAAGTCCAAGATCAATGTGTGGGCCGATTCTGTTCCTGGTGAGGGCCCTCTTTCTGGTTTACAGGTGGACGCCTTCTTGGTGTATCTTCACATGGCAGAAAGAGAGAGAGAGAGGGAGAGAGGGAGAGAGGAAGAGAGGGAGACGGAGAGAAGCAAGCTATCTCGTGCCTCTTCTTATAAGGGCACTAATCCCATTATGAGGGCTGCACCCTCATGACCTAATTACCTCCCTGAAGTCTCACATCCCAATACCATCATATTGGGCATTAGGGTTTCAGCATATGGATTTTGGGGGACACAAACTCAGTCCATAGCACCTTACATCATCCATGATGTAAAGTAAGTACAGTACACATGGTTTGGTGCATTCCTCTACTGCTGCTCAGCAACTCCAAAATCTATAGTCCCCTTTTATCCACTGTTTATTCTGAGTACAGATGAAGTAGAGGGACCCATGAATATATATATATATATTTTTTAAACCTGAGGGTATAGTTGAATTCCTGTATGTTGAAAGCACAGTTGGGCCAATGCTAGTTTATACACCTCCCAGAGTTGCTGGAATTATTAACTTGGTTAATATATGGAAAATGCCTTGGCCAGTAGCTGACGCCTGGCTATGGTACACAACAAACGTGAGCCCTGTCCCCCTCCTGACAGACGGCAGAGAGCAGTGAGGGGTTCCCTAGAAGGCTGGATCACTCCACCTCTCTTCCACTCTTGCACCTCTTCAAGTCAAGTTAGAGAATACCCACGACGCTGAGAAACAGCATCTGAAAAATGAATCCTATCTCCCTACGATTTTCTTATGTTGCATTCAAATAGTTTCCAGAGGCTGGCCATCGTACTACTCTCCTTGGGGGCTACTGCCCGGCACTCACCACAACTCTCTGATTTTGTAACTTCGGTAAATTGGGTACCATTCATTTACCCGTTATGGAGCTCTGTCACCAACAGGCCGTGTTTTGGGTCCTAAGACCAATAAGACACAAATGAGAGACAGACAAGTAAATAAACAGTTACAATACAATGTGATAATAAGTGCCAAGACAGAGAAATACCCAGGATTCTCAGGGCACCGAGAAGGTGACTAACTCAGAATGGGGGCTGAGAGGCTTGGCCAGAGATAGGTTTCTGCAAAAGTGACTCCTCAGCTATAACCCTTATGCAGCAGCAGACTTCTGTTGAAATGAGATCTGGGTAAAACACAGTAATTTTAGTTTTTAATTTTCCTTAAAATTAGAAGGAACCTTAGGAACCTAGTTACATGTTTCTCCCATCGTATATGCTCTCGGGTCAGACTGTCTGGGTTCAAATTAGGTCTCTGCCACTGTAAGCTGTGTGGTTTGGGGAAAGTTCCTGTAGCTTCTTTCTGTGCCTCAGTTTCTTCACCAGTGAAGTGGAGGATAATAATAGAACCTGGAATAGAGCAAGTTTTCAATAACTGTTGGTCATTAAAATTAATTATTTCTAAAGTTAACAGTTTAGCTGATTATAGGCCTTTAATCGATTAAAGAATTCACAATTTTTTTTCAGAAGTCTTCAACATCTTACATGAAAGCCAGACCTTGTTTGAGTCAGATGCCTTGTTGTATTAAATTTTTTAGTGCTGAGAGTAGAAGTATATGTGAAACAGAATGAAAGGCTTTTAAAACATTTCTCTGCCATGGACTTTAGATAACCTTTCCCCTAATAACCATAAAACCATTATATACATATTAAAATACATGAATAAGAAAATAAACCCCATTAATTCATATTCCTTTCAAAATTTATGACATGGTCTAGGGCTTAGTAAACCCCTTCTGAATGAAAAGTGAAAATTAATAACGTAAATAGAATCTCGCTAGGAACATTGCAATACTTAAGGAAGCAAACTTTTGAAACACCCCTAGTTCATGGGAGATGTCACCTGCATACAATTGATTTAGTAGGTAGAAAGAGATCATTAAAATAGCTCCGAGAGGCCAGTATTGTTAGGCTAGACAGAGTGCATGGTTCAAAAGTAATGAAAATCTATATCTTTAAAGATATTACATAATTAAGATTTTCATTAAATAAGGCTGACCTTTTCCCCTAATAAGGAGGTCTTATTATACAGAGATAAATATTAATATAAGATACTCAAAGTACCAATGCTGAAAAAGCTAGTCAAATTCACACTTCTGGATTTTTGCCTTTGTGGTGCTAGTTCCTCAATACTTAAAGGTCAGAATTCAACACATCCAGTCGAGGTTAGCGAAGGCCTTGAGCTCTGGGTATTGGTGACTCTGGTAGAGCAGATGGGAAGGGCAGTGTGGTCTCTGATGCAGGCAATTGTGAATTTAAGTGGATTTCGAACCACCTTCAATTTTTACTCTCTCCTGCACAGAGCTTTCTATAGTGTGCTCTATTCTGTGGGACATAACAGGATTTTGGCAGTGCTAGGTTAAACACAGTTAAACTCACTTCACTGCAAGATTTCTCGTGCCCTTCGGTGTGGTAATAACTCTTGGAGAGCGATGCAGGACAGATCGTCTCCTAAACTTACTTGGCTCAGAAGCCTTTCTGGTGCGGCATCTTACAGAACTAGGTTTTTCAGAACACACTTTCAAAAACACAATATTAATACGTCCGCTGCATTGACAGAGTAAAAAGTGTAAATCGGCCTAAAGCCTTTTAACGGCAGCCATTGTCCCAAGGCTATAGTGTAAACTTGTGGATGGCCTTGAACAATCTGGCTCCTGCATATCTCCCCAGCCTTGCCTCATTTCTCATCACACCCTTTCATACTCACTATCCCACTGGAGGGAACTACTGGTGGAGTTTTTGGAAAAGGATTCTTAGACCCCCAGGCATGTACTCTTTCACTTGTTCCCACATCCACTCCACACTGGTCCCATCACATCATCTACTGCCCTGATCCTAGTGGGCCGTCATTGAAGTTGGAACCATGTTCTATACACTGTTAGGCTGTTTACCCAGCGACTACCATGGTGCCTGGCACACAGAAGGCCATAAATATATTTGTGGATTTACTGAAATGATTGCTATTGCTAGACAGCTGGGGGCACATCCCATGGCTGCTAGTAATTCAGAAATGCCTGGGCCCCACTCGGGAAGGATGTATGAAGGTTTGCTTACTCATATGTGAGCAGCAGAGGGTTTCTATTCTAGGGTACAATTATGAAGGCAGTTAGTTCTATGGATCCATAGTAATAGGGATGGAGAAGTGGCACATAGACTGGAATTTCTACACAAAGATCTCTTTCTTGTCACTGGGACTCTAGGCCCTATCAGATGGACATGGGACAATGACAGAGAGTTGGCCTAAAGGAAGGGGAACCTGGTTCAACACCTCAGAACTGCCAACTCTGGCTTCGAGCCAGGGCTGCAGGACAACCTGGTGTGGGTACTTATTCATCAAGTCCTTCTCTCTTTGGCATCTGGAAAGATACCATTATAGTTGGGGAAGCAGCCATAGTAATTTCTTTCTCATCACTGCTATGGCATCTCAGATTTTTTGCCATTCAAGAGCAACGGCATTGACGATATGTCTATAGCTCCCATCCTAAAGCTTTGCTTTATAGCAGTCTTATAGAAAAGACAAAGATGGTCATGCTATCAGTGCCTGGCAGTGAGAAAGAACCAAAATTGCTTCCCTAGAATTTGAATTTCTCTGTGATTTTCAAGATGTTCTTCAGGACGGTAACCAAGAAAGCTGATAATCTTGCAGGAATATATCATGAGAGTCAGAGGGAGCCAGCATGAAGGTCTCTGTTTCTTCTAGAGTCACTGAGGCTGATTAACATCTCTAATTCAGGGTTACTGGCCTATGTTGCTCAAGACCCAAGTCTTGCTTACTTCCTGCTTCTTTCTTCTAATTGCCCTGCACAGTTAGGATGGAGTTTCTGACCTCACAATATGTCACAGTAGAGTACTGCACAGGTTGGCTTCTCAAAGACTCTTCCCTTCTGGCCATCACATAGCTTCACAGTCCTTCCTTTCCCCATTTCTTGGTCTTAGAGCTTGTGGCTGCCACTCCCACCATCTTGAAGAGAGAAAAGATGGGTGCCTGTGTGTGTGTACATATGTAACAGTTGATTTTTCTTTTGGGTATAGCCCACTCATGCACTAAAATCAGGCCGCAAAGTATACTGGGGTTGTGCAAGAATAGCTCTAATTGTTATTGGGGAGCTCTGGGGTAAAGCCACAAAGTGTGCTCACCCACCTGCTGGTTCCCCCAAGAGAAGGATGCAAATTCTTGTGTATTTTTGGTTTCTCTTCATGATAGGAGAGGTAAATAGCTTGATGTGAATGCATGGTGCTGTTAATTGTCATTTTCCCCTCCAGAGTGAGAAACTCTCAATGAAAAACTAAATTCTGAGTCACAGGAAAAAGCTAGAATGAGAACCCAAGTCTCAAAGCTGCAGACCTAAAGTTCAAGACCCTAACATTTGTTGCCTCTGTGAATCAAGCTGCAGTCTTGTATGGGCGATGTAGGCAAGTAGGGTAGGAGAGGGGTAAGAATTAAACTATAGAGAAGAGAGAGCAAAATGAATGCAAAGTCATGGCTTCCCCTCTGTGGTGAAGCCATGTGTTTCCTGAGTTCATAGAGATATTATTTAAGTGAATATGTGAAAAAGTCAAAGGCCACTTTGCTACCTCTTTTTCTTATCATTTTTTTGTATGTTTTTAGAGTTTGAACAGACTCATTTACTACAGAACAAATTCAATTTAATTTTCTGACTGAGACTTAGGGACAGGTCAGTTTTGATACAGAAGTTTGTATATTAACTAAGTATCCCTCAAAAAGTACTGCAACTTCAACAAAAGATACTCTTTCACATTGGTTTTACTACTTAAAGGTAGCCTCACACCATGTTAAATAATATTTTGCTCCCCATTTCACCATATAATCCAGTTCACCCTATAGACCTGATTAATTGAAGAAAACACAGCTTCTTATCACTGACATTATGAGGTTAGAAATAGCATCCTATGCTAATCTGCAATGCCAAGAAATGAAGATGGTTTAAATCAGATCTCATGATTAATGCATAAGATCCAAAGTTCTTTTATTCCTGGCTATTTTAGAAAACTGGGGTGTATTTTTACTCTAAAAACTAATTCTATGAGATTTATTGAGATAATACAAAATGTCTTATAATTAACATCTCACAATCAAGATTTGTGGCCTACTGATCACAGAAATGATAAGAATTTCTCCATTTTAGATTTTTCAAAATTGTGTATATGCAATGTTTTAAGTCCAGATTCAAGAATATTTGATCCTTAGTTGTTGTTGTTTTTAGATTCTCAGTATCTTGAAAGATGATTTACCATGATAAAATGGAGAGTTTAGATTGTTTTCTGCAGTTGCTAGTGTCCATTTTAGTTGTGCTTCCTGTGAATCCATTGAAATAGAAAGAAATATATCCAACAATAAAGTAGTCCTGTTATTTTTGCTTGTTTTTGTTTTGGTCATGACAAACTGTGAAATGCTGTGTTTTTCCTATAGTTCTAGTCCATGAAATCTGCAATCTTTCCACTTGATTTACGAAGGACCCTTAATTACTGCTGTCATTAGCACCTAGTGTTCAAAACAGTCTGTTAAAATGTACTGTTAGTCTCACCTCCAAGTCCTTGCTTGCTGTATTTTCATTTTTTACAAGGGTAAGTAAAACAATAATTGCCTTAACAACAACAATCATTATGTACAGTGAATTAAATAATATTACATGTTTTTTGATGCTCATTTCTATTTATTTAGAATTCTGTATTTGTGTGTTAAGACTGGCCTAGAGTTTGAACAAGTGTCCATAAGCAGAGCTATTACTAGCAAGGACTTATTACCTGGCTTTTAAAAACAAGTCACTCATTTGCCTTTTTCTTTCCACATGGATAGGGATGACAGACAACTGCTGTGAAGCTTCAGTGTTTCTGCCTGGTCATGCACAGTTCTGCAATATAATGCATAAATGTATAACAACAACTTGGGCTCGCTCGATACCTCCCTTGGAATAAGGAAATCCAACCAGGCGCGTCCCCGCGGGCGTCCTCGCGCACATGCGCTCGCGTGCGCACACACACACACACACACACACACACACTCACGCGCGCGCGCGCACACAGGTCAAAAGTTGATTCATTCCTGAGATCCCTCAGAATCTCTCTTTTCATCGTTCCTGGCAGCTAGGGGTTCTCAGTCAGGGTAGTAGTGAGGTTGGGGGTGTGGGAGGGGCTGGGGGTGGCGAGGCAGCGGAGGCTGGAGCCGGGTGCCGGTGCGTGCCGCGCCCGCTCCTGCCGGGTGAGAGTCCGGGCCGGGTTTTGCGCCGTGTCCCCGGGCCTGTCTCACGGCCTCCAGCCGCTGCCGCTGCCGTGTTTACTGAGCTCGCTCGTCCTGATATCACTCCGCTGGCATGGAGGAGGAGGAGGAGGTGGAGGAGCGAGAGGAGGAGGAGGCGGCGGCGGCGGCGGCGGCGGCGAGCAGTTGATCATTGTGATGGTGGCAGGAGCAGCGGCGGCAGCGGCAGCCCAGCCGAGCGTTAGGGGCTGCTCTCCGCGCGGCGTTTTGCAAAGGACTTCACCGATCTACTTTTGCAGTCGCCTCGGACTGTCCATGTGTTTACTTCCCCCAGCCCGAGGATTCGATATCTAGGTTCCTGTGAAATGCAACTGAGCAGCCAAAGTACTTTGAGAACACGGGGCGGCATAAACACCAAAACTTTTTTGTGGAAGGAAAATGCAATAAGCAAGCTTGCCGTTTTCCGATTCGGTGTGGAGTGAGTGTGTGTCGCGCGTGTCCGCACTGGAGGCATATGCTTGTGTGTGTACATGGGGTGTGTTTTTCGGTACGTAGGGAGAAAATGCTTGCCAACCACCGGAGATCTCCTGGAATTTATTAGAAAATAATGGATTATAAAAAGAAGGCAGGCGAGGAGCGGATCTCCCCTTGAGTTGCAACCCGATTTGCTGCTGGCTCAGTTTGTTGCGATTCTTTTTGTTGATAGGTGTCTGATGGTATTCCGATAACCCCCCCCCCTTTTTTTCCCCTCGAGCTTTTACAGTTTAAAAAAAGGAAACAAAAAAACCACCCCCAAATCTCCCCCTTTTTTTCGCCCCGTCGGGATCGCCGTTTCCATCCATGTGCTTGCGTCTCCCCCGCGTTCCACTTAAACTATTTTAATCCTTGGACCCAAGGAGGCGGCTGATAGGGGGGGTGGATAAAAAAAGTTCTTCCAAAATAGTGTGCCCGGGGAGCAGGATGGGGGATTTCGCAGCCCCCGCTGCTGCCGCAAATGGCAGTAGTATTTGCATCAACAGTAGCCTGAACAGCAGCCTCGGCGGGGCCGGGATCGGTGTGAATAATACTCCCAATAGTACTCCCGCTGCTCCGAGTAGCAATCACCCCGCTGCCGGTGGCTGCGGCGGCGGCAGCGGCTCCGGGGGCCCAGGTGGCGGATCGGCGACCGTCCCTAAGCACAGCACCGTGGTCGAGCGGCTCCGCCAGCGCATCGAGGGCTGCCGGCGGCACCACGTCAACTGCGAGAACAGGTACCAGCAGGCTCAGGTGGAGCAGCTGGAGCTGGAGCGCCGGGACACCGTGAGCCTTTACCAGCGGACCCTGGAGCAGAGGGCCAAGAAATCGGGCGCCGGCACCGGCAAGCAGCAGCACCCGAGCAAACCCCAGCAAGATGCGGAGGCTGCCTCGGCGGAGCAGAGGAACCACACGCTGATCATGGTGAGGGCGCACTGGCAGCGGGCTTGGCCGCGCGTGGGGGGGGGGCGTGGAGCTTCTTACATGGGGGTGTGAGGGTCTGATTTGCACGGTGAGTGAGGTGGGCTGAAGCCGAAGGGTTAACGTCAACTTTTCTTAGGGAAAAAGCCGCAGTCGCCGCTACCTGTTAATCTGTCAGCGTTGTCAGATTTGGGGAGGAGGGGGCGAGAGGGGGAGAAGCCAGTCACGACTTCGAGGGGCGGAGGGAGCCTCAAGGAGCGTCGGAGTGAGGTGCTGGAAAAGTTTCCCCCCTCCCTTTCTTAGATACCGATTTGAAAGAGTGAACCCCTGAGTTAGAACCTTGCTCCTCCTCTGCACAGCTCCCCACCCCACCTCTCGCCCAGCTGCCTCGCCTCCCCAGACCCGTCCCCCTTCGCCCACCCCGCTCAGCACATCCGCCGGGTGCCGGGAGAAATTGATGCTGTCGCAGATTCTGGGCGGGCACCAGGCCCTCAACTCCTTGGGGGAAGGGGAGTGGAAGGAGAACCTCTCGCCTCCTCTCCCCACCTAACCCCCCTCGGGCTGAGAAAGTCTAAGAGTTTTGTGAATGAACTTTGAAGTGGGTGAGAAACGAGCGAGGGTGGCTGCGCGCGGGGGTGCTCTCGGGAGCGCGCACGGATGCGGGCCCGGGTGCGCTCCGCTTGCCGCTCGAGACCCGGGGCTAGCCCGGCAGGTGGAGCGGCGGGGGAGGGTCTGGGGGGAGCGGCTTGGAGGGGACGGGTGGGGAAAGTGACGCCCAGGGTTTGCGCCGAGAGTCCCCGCCGCACAAGTTCGCTTGGGATTCTTTTCTTTCCTCCTTTTAAACTTGCTAGCACTGAGCCTTCTCCGCTTCGTCCCCCGCCCCAGTGCCCGCCAACTTTGCGGGCCTAATCAGCCTGGAGGAGTGGAAGGTAGCAGGGAGGTGAAAGAGGCTTAAATGGCTGGGTGGGTGGGTCCGAGATAGGATGATCAGCCAATGGCTTAACTTCGCCGGGAGGAAGGGGCAGTTCCCACCCCCCAAAATCCTTTCTCTTATCTACTCCGTCTGGTTCTTTTGCTTTCCTTTCTGGGTGGGGGAGGCCGGAAGCTCGGGAAAGGTGTTCGCCCCCCTCCCCCACCGTGCCGCCCGAGCG
This sequence comes from Indri indri, assembly GCA_004363605.1. NCBI lineage: Eukaryota > Metazoa > Chordata > Mammalia > Primates > Indriidae > Indri > Indri indri. Next base: position 9,141 of record RJWJ010018541.1, read on the forward strand.
CCGGGCGGGCTGGGCGCTGGGAATCCTGGAGCGCGGCGTGGCTGCGCTCGCCGGCTTCCCGTGCCGACCGCGCCTGAACCGGCGGCGCAGAGCCCCGCGCGGGCGGCCCTCTCGGTGCGCGGTTCATAAATCGCGCAAGTCCCCGGCTGGGAGTCGTCGGCGCCGGGGGTGGTGTCGGTGCCGCCGCGGGCCTTCGCCGGGCGCTGGGGCCGGCGCTCCGTGACAAAGAGCCGGCTTGGGGGAGGGGAGGGGAGGAGAGACCGCTGCGCTGGCTCCCCACCTCCCCCCACCCCGCACGTGAAGAGGAACAATTTGTTTATCTTGGGCTTCAAGAATCCTTCCCTCCTCCCAGTTCTCCGAGGGCGCCCAGCCCCTCCTCCTTCCCCTCCCAGCTCGGCGCGATCCTTCCCGGCCCCGCCGGCATGCACCTTCCCTCCTCTCCCGCCGCCTCCTCCTCCATCCCCTCTTGCCCGCCTTTCCCCTCCCTCTTGGAACGCGGCCGTGGGGGAGGGAGCGGGAGGCGCTTTGTCCGCCTCGCGGCCCCGCTCAGCCCCCGGGCCGCCCGGCTGGGAGGGGCGCTGCGCCCCGCGGCCCTGCCCCCTCCCTCGCGCCGGCCCCGCCCCGCCGCGCCCCCGCTCCCGGCGCTCGGAGCCTGCCCGGAGCGCGAAGAAGGGGCGGTCTGCGTTTTGAGGAAGAACGACAGTCCCAGAGTCAGGGGGGGGAGGTTCTCGCTTTACAAACAGGAAGCCGAAAACCACTGTCACACTGTAGCTTTTCTGATTGTACCCGGAGGCGGGGCCGGACCTGCATCTTGACTGTAGCTCCGCTACCCTCCTTGTTCCCATTTATCTCCCAGCCCGCGGGGACTCCCATCCCCCGCTCCCCGCGCGCCCTTCCACGGAGGAGACTCACTTTGTGAACCTGAGACTGAAGCAGAATTTGAAAGACACTTAGCATTACATCCTTGCCCACCCCACCCCACGCCCTCGTTTTGGGCGTTTGTACACCCCACGCGCATTGATTGCGTAGAAGTAGGCTGCTTTCGTGAGGCTCCCAAATTCCCGTCCCACGGCATCTCTCACGACCTTTGGGGATGGAGGACTCCCGAGGCGCTTACTTCGCCAGCTGGGCGACTCTGGAACAAAAGCCAGTGCCTTCCCAGTGCCTGGTCGCTTTTGACCCAGGCAGGAGGAGTAGAGTTTGCGACCGGAAAGTTTTTGTGTTGGGGTTCTGTTCTCACGAGGTACCATTCGGCCCTGGGATGGGTGGAGGGAGGACGCGGGGCGCGCGCCTGGGGGATGATACACCCGCAGGTGGAAGCAAGTCCGCGTCCTCACGTTACCTGGAAGGAGGCAGCAAGCCCAAGCCAGAGCTTACTTTTGAAAATGAAAAGATAATGCTTACTTAAATGGACGAGACATCAGCTGTAAATTTCATAGTGAATCCCAGTTTAGCAAGTTAATAGCAGATAGCCCTGAAAAATGATTGCCTGAAAATAAAATTTTGTGATAATAATTTAGCCTATTGATTAGACTTACGTAAATGCCAAGGCTGTGTACGGAATAGGACTATATTCTAAGCTTCAACTGTTTCACGTATGCATCGCTCACTGATATCTGTGGGAAGTATGAGTGATAAATGTCATGAAAATAAACAGCCGTAAATCCCAAGCAGAGTTTTTTGAGTAAATTGTGTATCAAAAAGAGAAAAAAATTAGCATTTTCTAAAAGTTATATATCCCTTTAAAGTGATTAGTTTGAAAATTCGCATTGGCCTCTGAAATGAGTATTTTAACTTAGCCTGTATGTGAGATAAAAGCTTAAAAACAGGTTATAAAGAAAATGTTGATCTTCATTTTCTTGAATTGACTGCTGGGTTATAGTTGTGCTCTGGTGGGGCACAGAGCAATTAAATTTAGTTCTCAGATTGGGCTCTCTGTTTGGAAAGCCCTAAAGAAAAATGATGATCAACCACAGCCAAATAATAATAACAGCTATATAAAAATAAAGATGAATAGGATTCTTTCCTGTTTTATTGCTATTGTTTACCTTTTTAGAGCCAATATGTCCAAAGTACTAAATATCGATTAATTCTCTTTCTGCCTGGCTTGGGTTTAAGAAGGCAGTCTAATGATGGCTTTACCTCTTTTGAGTTGTTTTCTTATCTTATACATTTACAAGCATGGACATGAGCAACAAAAAACAAACTAGCAAACAAAAAGCAGGGTGGGTGAGGGGTAATAGAAACCTTCTTTGCTTCCAGGCTGTTGCAGAGGGAGCTGGGTTCTGTGTGAGTCCTCACTAGTACTGTTGATATAGCAGGTAGCCCAGGCCTGGGTTTGAAGCTGCCCTGTCTGGGGTAATAGGTCCTTCTGAACACGTAGTCAAAATGAGTCCCCACCCCTGCCACCACAGCCACCACTTTATTTACAGAAGGGGTTTTTTTCCCTCCAAAGACTTCTTGGTGAAAACTATTTATTTTGCGTATTAGAGAGTCTCAGTTGAAAAGACACCTTTTCTTGAAATACTTTTAATTATTTGTGGTAACAAAAGGAGTCATTGTTCATTTCTTACACTTGAAACCAAGGTCCTGGTTAAAATTTTAAGGTAAATTTCAATTGACAAGTTCATTTTCAAGCCCAAAGATGGATGGGCTGGACAAGGGTGTAATCATTCAGGCATATCAGAAAGCATGACAATGCACAGTTTTCAAAATTCCAAAATGGTGGTAGTTTTACTTGACCTGGGTAAGACTCATGGTATTTTCACGACCTTTTCTCTATATTAGCATCATCATAACTTTCAGAGTGTGCTTAATTTATATACAGCTGCAGACTGCGTAAAATCTATGTGGCCCCCTGCTCTGAAGCGTTTATCTCATAAAAGTCATTTGCTAATAAATGTATTAATTACTGAGTATTGGAGACAACTGCAACCCATCAAAAACATTCTCATCCATTCCTGGAATAGATCCAGGCAATATTGACATATTAGTCCAGTGCTAAAGCTCCTTATAAATGAATCTGGTTTCCCATTTCTTATCCCGTTGGAGGTAAATTACTGGCTCTGCATCCAGGTTTTTTAGCAAGCATGTACTACCAAACCATTTCTATATCTTTCCTATGATAACCTTTTCATTGGCTTATACTATCAAGAGTGATAGGACAGACAAGCCGTCTTTTGAAAAGCTTTCCATAGCGCAGTATAGTGTGTCTTCAGTTTGGGAGAAAAACTTTCTGAAATTTCATGTCTTGTCTTTCACACGTGTTGGGTTTTTTCTTTTAATTCTCAAGAAGCGTTTTAAAAACTCCAACACATATTTAATTCTGTTACGTTCTTTGGCTGTGGCCAATTTCACGTAGTACTGAGCAGCCAGCTGTCCGAAAAGTAGAAGCAGAGTTAGTTAACCATTAATCATCTACAAAATGCTCTTCAGGCTGAGTTCTTTTTCAGGGAAAGCTGAGTTTTCAGGCAGCTAGTACATTAGATACTTTACATCCTGTCTCATTAGAATTGTAAGGGCAAACTTTAGAATCTTTTGAGGGTTTTCTGAGCACCTGATAAGAGAAAAATGAGCAGTCCTGGTACAGGGTTTACTGACATTTCTGTAAGACAAAGGATGTGGATTTTAAACACTAAAAATACAGTTATATAGTTTTTTTCTATCTCTGTGAGACTAATAGCCAACTATTGTTACTGAAAAGGTCTTCCATTCAGTTGAGATAGGAATGGGGATGTGTTCTCTCTCTCTCTCTTTTTCTCTCTTATACATAAACACACACACACACACACACACACACACACACACACACACAGGTCATTGGTGCTGGTGCCATGAAAGGGATCTAGTATTATAAACCATTTTGCATGTTACATAGTAATTCTTGGATACATTTGAAGTACTCATGTGTTATCTAATGTCATTTATGTAATTTTATTTGATTAATGTTCTGTGTTTGTTAAGTAGCAGTCCTGTGCTGTACTCTTGAGTTTAGGATGGCTAATTTCTGTCATCTTTTCCCACATTACCCATCATAGAGAACAGTGAAATCAATCAGACATCAAGAGGAACATACTTAAAACTCACTCTCAAGATTTTCATAGTATTTGCCTTTTAAGTCTCCCAAATAGCTTTACATTTTTCACTCCATTATTCAAAGGCTGATGATTGAGTTCGCAGATCCTGGCAGTTTGCTTTGTTTTTCCTTCCTCCTCCTGCTGCCAACCTTTTGGTCTTTTCACTGATCTTTAGCACCTTTATCAAAGTGGGGGAAGAAGCAATAAGAAGAGAAGAAATTTAATTTTGGTGCTTCTGACTCTCGTAACTAATGAAACGATTGGATATAAAACTATTTTGGACTTACTATGGATTTGATTTTATACACTGTTCATTTCCTTAGCACTGATAATAGAGAATAAGCTGAAGTTTTAATTTCATTTATTCAACAACATTGGTACACAGCCCATAGTGTTTTCAATAAGTTAAAATGCTAAATCATGCTCTTGCATCCAAGACTTTGACAATGTATATTCTTTGTAGATTTTCAGTATTATTCTAGCAAGGTGTTTAAGGGGATAGCAGATTTTATTTTTTTAATCAATGTAGTCATTAATGCTAGTGACTTCTCAGTAGCTTCAGGCTGTTATCACCCATTCGCATATTTTAAGGAAAATAATATTCTTTACTTTCTTGTTGTTTCAAACTAATTTGACATTGGCATCTGAAAAAAAAAAAAACGCCAATTTGCAGGTGACTGCTCTAAAGGTATAGGAATCCCCAAATTAAATTTTTATTAAAAATATAGCATGCTTTTCAGACAGACATATTCCAAATATTCAATATTCAGGTTTGTCTGTTGGAAATGTAGCTTCTGGAAAATCAGCTGTCACTAAGAACTGATTAAATCTCCTTAATTTAGTTTTTTTGGTTTAAGTCTAAGAAAGTTTGAAGAACAAAAGAAAATAAGGTTGGATAAAATTACTCAGAAAATGGAGTTGAAGGCCTGCTGTATAGTAAATACTTAAAGATCAAGTTGCATTCAGTGCATCAGAGAAGGAGCACACTTCTTTTTTAAGTCTACCTGGCTATTGCATGTGTTTAGACAGTGGAGGGGCTTTTCTCCATTTGGGACAGAAGCACAGTGTTCCTAGGGCCACATGACACACATGCATAGGAAAAGGAAATTACTGCTGTGGCTCTTTTTTTTTTTTTTTTTAAGGCAAGCTGTGTATGCTATTCTTGGAGGAATTTAATAAAAATCTCAAAAGGCTTGCAGTACTTCCTCTGACTAAGGAAAGTGATTCCTCAAGAATAATTTAGGCACCTCCTTTTAATTATATTGGACCTCCCATTGGTTGGACATGACCTTTATGCTGAAGTAGAATCTTTTAAAATACTAACAACCAACATTCATCCACCTTTAGCAATCGCTTAGCAACTGTAGAAAACTCAAGTGAAGTACTTAATTTTAACTAACAACTTCCAGAATTTCCTTTCTAACTCCTTAAATCTCCATCCTGTTGGGTGGAATATGGTTGGATACTGTTTCATGTTCAGGGACCCTCCAGCCCTCAACTGTTTTCAGCCTTTAGTACTGTGTGTAAAGAAGTTATTAGGACGAATTACTATGTATCTCTCCTTCCCTCTCCCAACATCTTTCTCCACCTCCAGAACACGTGTCTGGACAGGGTCTTCTTTCCCTTCAAAGAAAAAGGCTGAAGTGCTCTAAGTCTGTTTGTGTAGATTCAACCTGGGTTGTAACCGTGGCTCGAAAGGCTTGCACAGCTGTAAGAGACAAGGTCTGCTTGTGCCCTTCATTCTCTCTGTGGTTGGTTATTTTTTTTTCTTCGATTGTTTGTTAGAGGCTGAAAGCATCTCAGTGATTGAAAGTGAATCTAAAGGGGTGGGTACCCAGTCAAGTGCTTGAACTCTACTGGTAAGGAGATGCAAAAGGGTGAGCATTTTGGAGGTCTCAGCTAGAATGGATGGCAGGGGAGATGAATAATGAGAAATTATTGGTTTTGTGCATTTGTGGTAAACAGTATCCCAGTGCCTTGGGAGTTGACAGAGGTAAAGTTTGCCTTTAGTGGTCTATTCTGAACCTACAGACCTTACTGAAACTCAAAAATACACTTTCAAGAGCTAATGGCTATATTGTTTCTATCTGAAAAAAAAAATCATATTCCTGAAATATTTCCATGCTCTCTTAAATTATTACTACTTCCATTTGAATGGATTTACTATAAGACTCCTTTAATTCAGTGATTCTCACCTGGTAGAGATTTTGCCCTCCCCCGGGGAACATTTGGCAAGGTAGGGAGACCTTTTTGGTTGTTGCAGCTGGAGGGTGCTACAGGTGTCTAATGGGTAGAAGCAGGGATGCTGCTAAATATCCTACGAAGCACCCTCAACAAAGAATTACCCGATCCAAAATACCAATATTGCTGCTGTTGAGAAGCCCTGCTTTAACCAAGGAGCTAGCTCCCCTAGAATGTTGAAAGTATGATAGGAGATGGATTTACACCAGGTGGCTTTCCTCTAAGCCCTTTACTCTCATTAAAAGAGTGGAGCGAGGCAGAGAGGTGCAGTGATGGAGAGAGAGAGAGAGTGCCTGGGAAGAAGTTAGAGGACGGCTGTGTTGCATTTTAGCTCAGACCTAGCTGGTCAGGTGACTTGACTTTTTACTCCATGACTGCTGGCTGGCTCTGTTTTCTTGCCTGTCAGGAAGGTAAACAGTTGTCATTCTTTTTACCTCATGGAGTGATTGTTAGAATCAAATGAGTTAATATAGATTAAGAGTCCCAAAGACTTTACGGTGCTGCACCAATGCTAGGCGTATTTTTATGCATTTCTTCTCACTTAGTTTTTGCCCCCTGCCCAAATGTAGACTTAAAGTTGAGCGATTTGAGGCTTATTTCACTCATGCAAAAGCCAAGGTCTAATGAATCTGTTGAGCGACTGCTGATATTGGGCATTAGTCTAGCCACTGGGGATACAGTGGTGGACAGGGTGTCCTTGTTCTCATTGGACTAATAGTAGGGTATAGTTTCATGTTTCAGATTAGCTTTATGAAATGGTATTTGTGGTTTTATTAAACATGTTAATGGAAACACTTAATAAACTAACACTTAGGAAAATCCTAAGGGTGCTAATAAATGCTTTGTATCTTCTTGCAAGCATTGCTTTCTGTAACAAAATTCTTTTCATTTTTCAAATAAAATTGTTTTGGGGAAGGAGAGGTTTAGTTGGTGTGGTGGAAAATAAGATTAAGGTATGGTATAGTTGTTAAAAATGAGACAGATTTTTTTCTTTTGACAAGGTGACACTTGTAGCATCATGATAATGGCTTGACATCAAGCTTTTAGAGGAAATCAGACAAAGAGGAAGGCATTTAGAAAGAAACATGCAGGAAGATAGAAAGACTTGATACTATGTCATATGAAGAACAGATAGAAGACCTGGAGGTGTTTGGCCTGATTTAGGGGGTGACAGGATTACTTTCTTAAAATATTTGAAGGGCTGTCACGTGAAGAAAAGATCAAATGTGCTCTTTATGACCTCAAGGGGATAAATTCAGGATCATTGATTGGTGGTTATTAGGACTCAGGCTTTGGTAATATATATTTAAAAGCCAATTTTATGAAAATTAAAGCTGTTCAAAGATGAAATAGGCTGCCTTGATGAGTAGACATGTCCCAGCAAAAATTGTTCATTTGGCTGGAACATTGGAGAAAGACAGGGACTTTGTCTCTTTATTCATTTTTATATCCTTATAACCTGAAGGACCTGCCTGTACCTAGAAGGAACTCTAAATATTTGTTGAATAAATTACTAAACGAAAGTAAATAGGTTAAGAAGTGACTTAATTCCCCTCCCTCAATGTTATTTCCCTTCTCAGAAGTTAGCTCTCTGCAGACCTTCCTCTGTTCGATTATATGTAGTACATAATCTCACATTAGTTTTTCTACATAAATGGAAATATATTATGCATACTCGTCTGAGATACACTTTTTTCCATTTAATATGTTTTAGAGATCCATCCAAGTTGTTCCGTATATTTCCTCTACTCATTCTTTTTAATTGCTAAATAGCATTCCATATTGTGAATAATTTATTGAATGATCCCCTGTTGATAGATACTTCGGTAGTTTCTCATTTTTTGCTAATTAAATGTTGCTACAATGAACATCCTTATCCATATATCCCTTGTACATATGTGAACATCTCTGCAGCAGAGATTTAGGGTTCTTTCTGTAGACGTAATATGTATAAACAGGAAAAAGTGGGCAGAAAAATCTCTCAATCTAATATGGTTTAATATAGCACCTGAATGTTATTATAGCCCATTTTAGGGCAAATGATAATTGTGTCTCCTTAAAAACACAGCTTAAAAAAAATCAGCTCTAGTAACTAGCGTTGGTCTTTGTATAGAACATTACTAGCTTTTAAAGACAATGTATCTGGCAGATAACACATCTTACAAGGGCGATGTTCCTTTTTCTTAGCTGGTCCTGCAGAGGAGGTGACTGAATGAGGAGCCTGGTTAGCCGCTCCTGCTCATTCTGCAGGTGGGAAATTCACTTCCTTGAACAAGTTTGTGGTTCTATTTGCCTTTCCTGAGATTTGTGTCTCACAGGCCTGATCGTGTGGCTTTATTTGTGAAATGTATTTCAGTTGATGAATACAATACCCGGGGCTGTTCATGGGTGCAGATTTGAGTGGTCGTAAAAATCTCAGGTCTGCGAGTTGCTACTTCCCACAGGTTAAATTACCCTGACTAATCCAGTCATCTGTGTAACATGGTAATAACAGCCTGCTGACCTGGCCAACTGTAGAAAATGCATCAAAACGGACTTGCTTCGACAGTCACCTTATGGCATTTGTTTAGACAGTGAGAAGTCCTATCAGTTTTCATTATACACAAGTGCTGACGTGGTCTGAAGACTGCCCTTCATCCGAGTTCTTGGTAATTTTGATTGCCTTTGGCATAGCAGCTTCCCTACACCAAGAAAATAATAATTATAGTCTACATTTTTACAATAGCTGGAGCAGTCTGGCTCCAGAATCCGTGCTCTTGGCTACTACGTTATTCTGCCCTCACTGACTGCAGTGTTCTCTCTTGGAAAGGTTGTCTGAGCAGCTGCATTTTCTAAGTAGTCATGCTTTTCCCAAGGAGCAGCTCTCGACTGCTTGACTTTGCTTTATCAGTTTGCATAGCAGAAAGGTACACGGTAGAGCTGGTCCTTGCCTGGCCCTGCTGTTCTGTGATGGGGACCCCAACTTTGCTGTCCCCTGGCCTCACTCACACACCTCTGGCCTTGCGTGTCTCTCCTTTCCTCATTTCCTTTGCCACCACCTCATTTTCACCTTTGCCTCAGTGACAGTAGGACCTGGAACCCTGTACGAGGGGTAGATGGCAATGATTCGAACCAGAGAAATAGACCCAAGGCAAGAATGTAATTGGGGGCCTAAACTTTACACGCTGTCTCTACCAAGTGATTCCAATAAACTAAGAGTAATGCATCAATTTGTGACCTAGATTCCTCTTACCCATTTTTTGCTGTTTAGCTGGGCCACACAGCATCTCAGTGAGAAAACCCTTTGGCCAGCTAAGTTAATGCAGCTGTGTGGTCAGCGCCAGCTTTAGGGAAGAAGGCTGCTTCATTCTAAATAAAGACAGCTAGATACCTTCTTTTGAGTGGCTTAAAGAGCAAGAGTTGGTTGGGTATGTAAAAAACTTCTCTCCTAATCTTGCACCTAGGCCATCCTAGATGATAAACTGAGAGATTTTTAGTTGCTGCTGTGGTCATGCAGTACAATTTCAGCCTTTGACTTTTCCTTGACTGTTTAGTTTAACTACTTTGCTGTCCTCTAAGGAGTGCCATCTTAATTTTTACATGTTTGCTTGTGCCTTTTCTTGGATCTGTTTCTTTTATTTCTTGCCCTAGAATTTTTTCTTTCAAGGTTGACTTTCACCTATATATAAGGTAGACAACTGTCTTGTGTTTTGCATGAAGTATAATACTTACCTTGATACTGACTATAGATGGAGAAATGGTTATCTAAATGTTTTGAACACTAGTTATTTCATAGGTATCTGATTATAATAACTATTAGATGAAAACTGTTTTCTGAAGGCTATTGAGATTACAGCTATGTACATCTAATTTATAATTCCTTTGGAAAACATTTTCTTATATTTTTGTGAAAGAGTCCAGAGACTAGAGATTTTCTTTGAAAGAGTGCAGAGATTTATAATAGGTAATAAATGAGTAGAATCAGATCTTACCTTATTATGGAGTTTCCTTTTTTAAATGTAACTTATACAAAAGTGACCGTTTCAGACCATTTTTGTTTTTAAAGAAAAATGTGGTAAAAGTTCAAGGCTAATCTTGACAGAATAGCCATGAAGAGAGTTCAGTAACTGGATATGAATTCATAAATAGGAGCATCTTGGGATTCATGTTAATATTTATGCAAAGAAATCTGACATATGTCAGAGCTCAACAAAGTTTTCTAGATACTAAGTAAAAGAAATTCTAAGTGTTAATTATTTATTCTTGAGTTTGGGCTTCAGAATGTCGAAGTTCCCAGCAGGGGTAAAACATACATTCCCTTTGCATGCTCTCATCTTCTGTTCCCAGCTCCTTTGGTCCCCGGTTGTAATCCACTGTGGTATTTCAATCCATCCTTTCGCCTTATCTCGGGGAGGAGAGAGTGTGGCTATAGCAGTGGACGCCTTTGCAGAGCATGCAGGTGGTGTTTATCTTTAATCACTTCAGGTATTTCCTTGTGGTGATGTGTGCAGATCAGCACCTCATGGATTTTAACATTCCCTTACTGCTCACAGTAGCTCTCTACCCGGAGATTGTCTGTTTGGTAAACAGAGGTGGTTTATATAAACAAGCAACTTTCTCAGTTTAGAAGTTGTTGTGATTAAATGGTTGAAAATGTATTTTGCAGTGTAACTAGGAATCCTGAAATGTTTTGCAGCTGCTATTGGATGTTTAAAAACACGTTCGTTTTCTTCAATGAAGCTTGGAAACAATGACTTTAGATTTGGAGTGCATGCTGCTTTATTCTCAGAACGTAACGAAAGAATATTTGAAAAAGCTGTTTGTCATAATAGTAAATGACCGTACTCAAAAATACTTTTGGCAAGTTGCATTTGTTAGAGTGGCTATGTCTGGAGCCCACAATGAACTAGGAACATGTGAGGGTGACTCTGAGGGTGGCAGGGTGTAACAAACTGGTACTTTGGGGATCAGGGCTGTGTGGCATCCAGGTTATTGCAATTCAAATGGGCTGTTGCTTTTTTAGCGTTTGATCCTTTTCTTGGATTTAAAGAACTGATACGAATCATTCAGGGAGTTTTTATTAACTTTAAACTTGTGGTTGAGTTTGGAAGTGAACACTCAGAAATATGTAACGATAGTTTCAAGTGAGGGAGCTTAATGACAGTGTGTGCTCGTGAGAGCCGTGTCTTTGTTCCCTGCGCTGAGGCACAGGTTGTTGGTGTTTCTGGTTTGGTAGGCTTTGTGTTTATCTGTGGTCTGGAATGTCAAAGGATTGCAAACCTGAGAACTTTGCTTCCCTCTTTATTCTAAAGTAATGGTGTAGGAGTCCCTGGTATTGGCTTGTGGGGGTGGGAACCACCATCTATGGAAGAGGAAAGGGGGAATCAGCAGACTTTGGTATTCTCATCCACGTTTTCTAGAGTCATTTTCATTACTCTATTAACAGAGAGAGTGGGTACTTTGGGTAATTATTTATGTCTGTGTTTTTCTTCACAGTGCAATGCACGCTTCACTTATTTTCTTCAACTTTTTGTAATATATGTGTTTATGATACACTGAAGAGCAATAAATTTGAGAATAGAGATAATTAGCTTTGACAGACTTTCAGAAATGAGACCGTAAGAGGAGGAAACAAGAGGATTGCTTAAGAAAAGGATTTGGTTGCCGGGCCTGAGGGAGATTATCCACATAAGAAATTCTTCAATGTTAAAACTTAGACCATGTGAGTGGCACAGGGGTAGGAAGAAGTGACTACTTTTTTGACTTAAAAAAAAATTTTAACCAGTTTTCCTAGTTTGAAAGAATCTCCTTTTTAATTTTCAAAATAGAATTTTGAAATGGAGAAATTCAAGATGCTGAGTAATAAAATGGGAGGAAGAAAAAGCAACCCAGCCACTCGTGTTAGAACGCCCTAGATTGTTCATGGTGCCCTTTAACTTTAACCCCTCCCCTAGCGTAAGTGTGTATCATTTTTGAGGAGCTTTTGTTTAATAACTACCTTACCTTAAAAAATAGTTTTCTTTTCACTTTGGTGGCTCATACCTTTGAGGAAGTGACCTTCGAGAAACCTGACTCATTCAGCACTACCTTGACTTAGCAGTCCATCCTGCCTCTCGCAATTTGGGGACCCTTTGCAAAGGGAATGATTAGACAGTCTAAATGTCTACAAAGAAGGAGATTAACCATGGATTGGGATAAATTATTCCTACTGCTGTACATTATTTTCTATTTGCTGGATTAATAAGAAAACTTGTAGAGCAGAGTGTGATTGATTATGGCAAAAAAGTGGGGAGGGGTGAAAGTCACGTCATCGAGGTTGGAATGGCTCCAGCATCACCCTTATTTCTATGGCTCTTCCTCCCTGGGCCAAATCATGCCCTCATCCACAGTGGAGGCTAGGATGATACAGGGGGAAAAGAGGATCTATCTAGAAAGTTCTGAGATTTACGGGCCTATTGCTTGTAAGACAGACAGGAGGAGGCTTTTCGGTGGAATTTCACTGTGAAAGAAAATGTTTTGATGGTTCACAGTTAAGTCAGCGGGGTGAGTTACATTTGGTTACTGTCAGCTCTCAGCAGCAGGGTCTCTAAGCATTGACCATGACATTGCTTGAAGGGGGGCCCCCAGGGAAGAATGGGGAGAGCCAAAAGGTTTGCATTTCCCTGTAAATTTTACTCAGTATCACCAGGGGTCAGAGTGAGGAGCTCCTTTAAAATGTCCGGCTTCTCTTCTGTCGCCCAGGGGTTGCCTCTGCTCTCCCAACTCCATTCCTGTGTCTTTTGTTCCGTGAATAAATATTGTGTGGTTTGGTGCTCATTACTCTTTGATATGAAAAAAGGCAATTCATTAGGTTGAAGGGGGAGGGGGAGGGAGATGCCATTTTTCACCGGGTGCATCAAGCGCGGTTACACTGATTTGAATAACCAGAAACGTAATAAAACAGTGAAAATAATTGATAAAACAGCTTCTGGGCTGACAGCTGTGCAGCACACGGGGACACTGAAGACAGGCCCCAGTGTTACAGCAGGACAATATTGCGGAGCATATGGTGCCATGGCAAGCCAGTTGTTGAACTCGGTGGCCGGCTTTTGTGTGGGGAACTCTCCCAGCATCGGGTGGATGATGGTTCTTCAGAGGCTTCTAGTCTCATTGGCAAGTGGGCTCTTGGCCCCGTGCCAGCCTCACTGTGCGGTGGCTGACCCCGGCCATGCAGAAAAGCTCATGCTTGGAAAACATTGACTCCTGCTCCTCAGTTTGGTCACTGATCAAATCATTTGTTCAACAAGTATAAATGGGGATGTTTTCCTGCAGCAGCTCAGTGGCTACATTACAAAAGGAAAATTTGCTACAGGAATGCCAGTTATTAATTCATTGTTAATTCATCGGAGCTCAATACTTCTTGCGAAAGTTGTTTAGTTTTGTTTTTAATGCTTTTCGGAGCACTTTGTACGTGACTTCTTTATTCTTATGGCTTGAATAGCTAAACTCAGCAAGTATTTAGGGCCAGGGTTGCTGCTAGAAGAAGAGAGAGTGCCCGTCTATCTAGTTTTTACAAGCCAGTGTTGAAATAGACCCTTTGCTTGGCATGGATCTATTTTTTTAAATGTGTGAAGCTGGCATGTGTGTGTGCATAAAAAGGCTAATTAACTCCACTCTCCTCTGGAGGGGTCTCTTTGGCTGTCCTGTTCGTGTGCTCCGCTTTGGCCAGAGTTGTACCATCATCCTGAATCCTTTATGACTTTACCCTCTCTCTAGTCATGGTCGCCCATTCTGGATCCTTTTCTTTTGACTCCAAGGTGCAAAGGACGATTCTGAAGGGCTACGTGGTCCTGGGAGAGGTTCCTTCAAACACAGCAGAAGGCGAGTCTCAGAGAGAATCGCACACCATGAGGAGGGCTGTAGCCTGTGCCATTGTGCTTCATGCATGAGAATATTTTTATTTCAGGAGCTAAAAGGAGAAAACGGGTGATATTCACACTCTGATCGAGGAGCACCAAATGTCACCAAGTTCTTGGTTTCTGTGGGACCTTTTTTTGCAGAACACCCCTTGAAGGTTGGTTAGGTTATGGTGTTGGAACAGGTGAATTTCTTTTTCTTGTAAGCAAGTGTCATTGCAAGGCCAAATCTACGGGAAAATAAATCTACATATGTATGTAGACTGTTTTCACACTGGGCTATGTGAGGGGAACTGATATTTTTTCAACCCTTAGTTTTTACATTTTTGATCACTGGCCTTGAAAAAAACATTTTTCAGTGGCGAGTAGATGTGTTTACAAATCTGCGGTAAGTGGGTGTGCACTTGCTGTAGCATTCAGGGGGTGGGAAAGTTTATGCATGTGCCCTAGAAGTGATTCAGAGCGTCTGGAAAAATGACTGGGGTCCTGTTTTCTGTTGACTTGCGAGGTTGGTTGTCTGAGCTCCTTGAGTGTGGGAACATCCTTTCAACCTTTCCTTGATGGTGTGTTTACACAAGTCAAAGTCAGGGGGAGGAGTATTTCTGCTTTTACTTTCCCTGTTTCCCTAAGTCTGGGGACCAATCTTTAAGGAATGGAAGCAAGAAGATAATGACCGAAAAAGGCCTACGCTTGACTCTTCCCTGTCCTTGCCCTGAGCACTGTGGAGCCAACCATAGCCACTCCTGGAGGTTTTGCTACAACTATCACAGCCTCCGTGGAGGGAGAGATGGTAGAGAGAGCAGAGGGATGAGAAAGACCTAGAAGGGACAGCTGGAGAAAAGAGGAAAAAGGTGAGGGTAAGAAATGATAGGACACTTTGGAGTGTTAACAACGGGTGAAAACTCACATAGATGAATTATCCTCGTTTCCATTTCATTAAATTTGTAAATATCTCTAAGCCATTTTATGTTTGCAGAATGATGTAGACGTTCTAGTTATGCAGCACTTTCATGGGACAAGTGGAGTTACAGTGAGACCCAACTCACTTACTAGGTCACCAGATAAGTAGGTAGCAAAGTAGAAGAAGAAAAGGGATTTTTGAATGTTCTACCTTTGGTACAGATTTTCCAGTTGGACAAAGAAATAAAAACCTGGAAAATCTTGCTGTGTTGTTTTGCAAACTATTAAGAAATATAATCTTTAGGGATTATGGGGGCAGTTCAATTAAAAAAAAAACTTGCCCCCTAATGTGATTTGTATTATAATTATTTAATACCTGAAGGACTCTTATAATTGAATTTTAGGGTGCTTCATTTACATTCTAGCTGGCAAGAGTTGCAATACTGTCACTTTGTGGTCCTCTAATTGCTGTCCCAAACATTCACAAAATGCCCTGTGATGCAATTATAAGTATCTTCTGGGGACTGTGTAATTATGTGCTGTGTAGTTATCCTTATAAAGCACAGGGGACGTTAAGCCAATCAGATAGCTTTAGTGGCTGGATATTCATAACCCCGTAATTGATAGCACAAGGTGCTTTGGGTAATACTACAGATTTTGTATGGGGAGACCATTGCAGTTTTAGGGCAGGAGAAAGGGTTACATATTGATTTTTAAGTTACACAAATGGGACTTTTGAAGTAAACTCTTCTTTCCTTTTTGTTGGCTTTATTTAAACCCAATCAAAGATTGTAAATAAATATTTACCATGTGTATGACATGTAACAACATACAGTAAGTAGCTCCTTTTGCTAGAAATCCATCTCTGTTCTCCCTTCCTTTTAAAATAAATACAGGTATCATAACAATCTCACACATATTTTTTATAGAACTTACAGTCAGCAGTCACACTTTGAAGTAAACTCTTACCACCACGATAATATTAAATAATTGACTGACAGACTTGTTTAGAATAAATGAAATACGAAGTCTAAAAATGTAGACCAAAAACCTCTCTAGCTCTCGGTGAAAGAAAGGGGGAGGGTGGATTTGTGTATATAAAGCTGTGTCTTTGTAAAGCTAGAATCAAAGCAAAAACAATACAAGAAAATATGCCACATATAGGAAATAATTATTAGATATGTGTACCCAGTAATCTTTGACTTAAGGAAGAGAGAACAAATGTTTTCAGGGATGTTTGTGCAAAATAGACGTCTTCAGCCTGCTCCTCCCGGGGCACCACGGAGGCATTTACTTGCAGACTTGGCCTTATTCAGGGCTCTTTAAAGCGGTCGCCAACTCTCAACAGCAATTGCTTCTGAGTGGTGTTCAAACAACCCTGACATGAGTCCCTTGGTATATCATTATCTAGTCTCATATTTAACCTTTTTATAATAGCCTCCCCAAAGTCCAGAGTTTCCAGTTAGTGCCAGAGGAAGTGATAAAAGGCATTTTCCCCCTCTTGACTGCATAGCTGTGAGAAGCATAGTTATCTGAAAGTCGTCTTTGTTTTTCCTTTCTTTGTCCTGTGAGGGACCAGGTACCTGTGAAAGTAAAGGGACTCGTTGAGAGAGGCCCGGCTTTTCGGCAAGTGTCAATGCGTTAATAAGAACTTCTCTGTCTCCGGTTTTCACTGAGCTTCTTGCTTGATTAGCTCTATTCTTACAGGAGGGCAGGGCAAGGGAGCACGCGCGTGCCTGGACTCCGCCTCTGCGCCGTCTGTGTGCTCAAGCGTGCTGTCACTGAGGCCTGCGCACCTGGAGCAGGTCAGTGCAAGCCTCGGAGCTGGGGACAGGCCTGAGGACAGTGGCCAGGATTATACTGGTGCGGGCCCCACCCTGGCGCCTCCTTATGGTAAACAAGACCTGGTTGCTCAGTTGCTGTGTACTTCACATGACCGTGGTGCCTTTAGAAGGATGCTCCTTTCTTTATTAGGAGAAGCGTGTGGAAATAATGACATCTCTGGTGTCTCACATAGAAGTTGGAGAGGAGACAGCATTCCTGAATGTACGTGGGTCGGGAACCCCCGGCGTGTCTCCTTCTGAGCGGAGGCCAGAGGCAGATGACCCAGAGAGCCTTCCCCTTCCTTCACTGCTTCACAGACCTGGCCCGGTGGCGGGGAGGGGGCTGACTGCTGATGCTCGGGCCCTGCTGTCGGCACCGCCTACCACCGTTGCCCCTGAAACTGGAACTGGAGATGGCAGAGGTGGATGAGATGGGTGACGGAGGGGAGAGCTAGATGGACGAAGGAGGGAAAGATGAAATAAATATGACCAAGGAATTGCTAGGAGACGTTTGGATGTTGACTCTTCGTTTACCTAGAATTGATTTTTGAGATGGTAAGAAGGAAACATTCTCCACTTTCCGTGGAGATAGCCTATGGAAATTCTGTCTGGCTTTCCTTCCTGGCTTGTGACCTGCTGAGGCATCTTTGCGGTGCTGCACAAATTCCAAGGCACCTTCTGCCTCCGCACGGAGTCCTCCAGCAGAAGTAGCGCATGGGTCTGCAGGGGAAGCGGGCCATCCCTTGATGCCTTGCTTAGAGACCCCACCTTCCCCTGATGGGGGCGCTGCCATGCGCTCTCTTGGTGCTGTGCACGAATGAACCACATACTTTGGTCTCTGCAGAGGTCTGCTACTTTGGGGGTTTTCCCCACTTTTCTCCTGGCCTGTTCTGTGCGTTTCTCGGTCTCCATCAACACCAAGCCAGTAACTTCCTCTGGATGGCTGTGTTATCTCTCTGTGTTTCACAGACAGAATTTCTGATGAGCAAATATAACAAATGCTCCCACTGTCACTTCTGTCTCTGGCTGTCATCTCCACACTTGAGAGGCAGTTTTGTCTAATTAAAACGATCATTCTGTGGAGAGCCAGGAAACCAGGGCTAGTTCAGGCTCTGCCACAATGAACTTTGTGACCTTGAGCAAATCATTTAATCTCTTAGGACCACAAAACTCATAGTTTGATTCGGTTGATTTATAAGGACACTTTTCAGTACAAGGAAATAGATTATGAAATACAAAGGTTTAGTAACTTTTTGTAGCCATGCTGGTACTACCTTCAATCCTATAAACATCTGCATCCTTCTTTCTGGCTACCTAGAGGCCCCCACCACAACAGAAACAAAAGATGACTTGACCTTCACGGAAATGACTGGTGGGTTTTGTCCAGCAGGTGATAATTTATTAATTTAAGGCATATGTGCATGCACCCTGCTTGGAAATAAGGTGTGTAAATTAGGCTAGGTGCAAAGGGGTGTTTCCTAATTCTGCTTGTCCTCTCTGTTCAGAACCCCAGGCCTCCCCTGACACCCTGTATATGAGGTGGTGGTTGTCCTGTGTTGCTTGTGGGTGAGTGGCCAGCACTGGGTGGTGAGTAACTTTAATGCAGGGATTGGGCCTGACTCATAGGAGGAACTCAATAAATGTTTCTTTTCTTTTTTTTTTTTTTTGAAACAGAGTCTTACTCTGTTGCATAGCTAGAATGCAGAGGCTTCATCATAGCTCACAGCAACGTCCAACTCCTGGGCTCAAGCGATCCTCTTGCCTCAGCCTCTCAAGTAGCTGGGACTACAGGTGCGCACCACCATGCCTGGCTAATTTTTCTGTTTTTAGTAGAGACGGGGTCTTGCTCTTGCCGAGGTTGGTCTCAAACTCCTGAGTTCAAGCGACCTCCATCCTTGGCCTCCTAGGATGCCAGGATTACAGGCATGAGTCACCGCGCATGGCCAATAAATATTTCTTGAATAGACCTGAACTGTACTATTGGCTGAGATATTTCATCATGTCCTTATTAATTATGGCATTAGATCTGAATTTCAGGGCTGGAGTCTTAAATATATAGCTTGTAAGCTAGGCCTGCAAGCTTTTCTGACGGTTAGTTGGGGCCACTTTTCTTGTCTTTCAGTTAGCAATTTATCCATCTACCACCCCATAGTGAAACCAAGGCATACTTTTTTATGCCATTTCCTAATGATTTATAAGAATATCCATCCTTCATTAAGGCCAACTAATATCCCAAGGATTTTAATCAGTTTCAGGATGTTTTATTTCTATTCGAAATGACTGGTTGGACGTTGGCTCTTTTAGTTGCTGTGCTAATTGTCTGTCAGCCTGAAAACTCCTCCTGTTCCTCCTTTCTTTTTTATTTCTCTGCTCTCTCTGGCAGACTGAGACTCAGCCTGTCTTTTCAAAAGGCCAGGGGAGGTTATCAAGCAGGCGTGACCTGCTCTTTAGCCTTTACCGTTTAAAAATATGTACTGTAGGCTGGGCGCGGTGGCTCATGCCTGTAATCCTAGCTCTCTGGGAGGCCGAGGCGGGCGGATTGTTTGAGCTCAGGAGTTCGAGACCAGCCTGAGCAAGAGCGAGACCCCGTCTCTACCAAAAATAGAAAGAAATTAATCGGACAACTAAAAATATGTAGAAAAAATTAGCCAAGCATGGTGGCGCATGCCTGTCGTCCCAGCTACTTGAGAGGCTGAGGCAGGAGGATCGCTTGAGCCCAGGAGTTTGAGGTTGCTGTGAGCTAAGATGATGCCACGGCACTCTAGCCTGGGCAACACAGTGAGACTCTGTCTCAAAAAAAAAAAAAAAAATATATATATATATATATATATATATGTATATCAGCCTAAATAAATTTTGACTTAATTTGATCAAAATTGTCTCATTTAGAGAAAAAAGGTATATGTAAGAATTGGGGGGTGGGGCGAGGGATTTGGAAACACCTTCTATGTAGAATCTTGGTGTGACCTCAAAATGGGACCACTCACGTTCTAAGCTAATCACGTGTATGGCATCTATGTGGCACCTAGAATTTGTCATGGCCCAGAAGGGGACTTCCATGCTCCTGTTGATAGAAAAAGTGATAACAGTAACAGCTCACATTTCCTGCATGCTAGACACTGTTTTGTGCTAGACACTGTAAATGCTTTACATGTTATCATCCTTTTAGTTTTGACAATGACCTTACAAGGCTGTTATAATTATTGTTTCCATTTAAAAGATGAGGCTACTGAGTCTCAGAGAGTTTTGATGACTTGCCAAGGTTAATGAGTGGTAGATTAGGGATTCACACTCAGACGATATTGCTGCAGAGGCTGCGTCACTAACCACCCTGTCTAATTACCTCTCGATGTTGGTCCTAGGAGGAGACTGATGGATTTAGGACTTTGGAAGACTATTAACTTATGCTGGTGGAGTGTGATTGAAGGGAAATCTTGAAGGTCCACACTCAGATGCGACTTGTTCCATTTATCCCCTGACTGGCTCTCTCTCCTTTGCCCTGACCTTAGGGACAGGGTCATGCTTCTGGGTTGCCTGGGTGTCAGCTCCATCCCTGGCCCTATATGTGGCCCATTAGCCATAGTTGTCATCTAAATGTACTATGTACCTTTACTAATTTGTCCCCCTCCCAAATTGCCAAAGTCAGAATCTTCCCTGTGCTTTGAGCATACAGGTAAGGCCCAGAGCTGCTGCCTTGGAGCTGCATATGGGCAGAGCCTGTGTGGGCACCTTTATTTGATGGCACACAGAGTGCTTCCTGAGAGCACCAGGTTCTTGGTGTTAGAAGAAAATTTCTGGTGCACAGATCCCATTGCCTGTGGGGACCTCTGAGCCCGTACCCCCTACCAGGAACCAACTGGTGGTCAGAGCTTGAAGCTCCATAATGGCAGGGATTTTGTCTCTTTGTTCCTTGCTCTGTCTGCTGGGTCTAGGATAGTACTTTGGACATAGTAGGTGCTCAATACATGTACGTGGACTTAGTTTTCTAGCCCAGCATGCTTGTCCCTTGGCACAAGCTTTCTTCTCCAAGTTCCTACTGCCATCTAGTTCTCTCCTCCTTGGATTTATCTGAACGCTTCTTGAGCTTATGCATATTTTTGGCTTCTGCACCTCCTGAGGTAATGAGGTCCCTGTTTTTATGAAGAAGAGATCTTGCCTCAACTTACGTGTTCTGAAGCGCCCTCCTTCATTGAAGGTGAGAGGGCAAGTTTGGAGCAAACCAGAGAGGAGTATGGACAGATGAGGGGACGGAGGAAAGCCCGGGCACAGCAGAAGGGGCCTCGCCAAGGAGGAGGAGAGCTGTCTGTCCTGTCACTTAGGTCTCTGTGATGTGATGGTCACGCCATCTGTGAGGCACTGAATGAAGGCAGCGATTCAGCATTTATTTGGTGGTGGGAACAGTGGCTCAAAGGTTTGATGACATAATAGGTTATTTTGGTGTTTCATTCGTGGTCAGCTCTTAAAGTACAAACATGATTTTGGGAGCCATGTGAAATATAGGTGGAGGCTTGGCTTGTGCTCTGGTGAATAATGTCCTTCATGTTAAATCTCTGTGCTTTTAGGAAAGGTACTTGATATCTGAGCCTCGTTTCCCCACCTATAAAGAAGGGGTGAAAATAGTTCCTTCCTCGTAGTGTTGATGACTGACAGATGTAATTCATGCAGAATTTCCAGTAAAGTTCTGGATACCCAATAAGCATTCTGTACACACCAGCTGTCATTAGCACATCACCAGGATGTCCACTGTTGTGCCTCATGATGGCAGCAGGCTCAGTGGGTAGACAAAAAGTGTTTTCTCCAAAAAGTAGAGAAGTGACTCCAGGTTTGTGGTGGGTGTTATATGGAGTCATTGAGCTTTTGCTGGTGCTCTCGTACTTTTCGTGTGGACAGAATATAGCACGTTCAGGCCTCATTGCAGTGACGGTCAACATGAGTCCAAATGCCCTGAACACTTTGTACCTGTGTCGTTCATTTTGGATGTGCCATATCCTGTCTCCTGTCATTTATCACTGACCATTCACATGGCCCCTATTATGAGCCAGATGCAGGGCCAAGCATTGAAGTGACAACCGTCTGGGCTACTGCCCTCGCCCCAGAGGAGCTTGAAGAGGGTTTGCGTGGATGGAGGATAGAGGTGTGAAACTCAGGGCTTCAGCGGGGAATCATGAGTGTTTTGGTGTTATTGAAACAGAACATTTAGGGTGGAAGGCGGTGGGACAAGAGGCTGGTGGGGGAGGCGGGCATTAGGATGCAGAGGGCCTTATATTGCCACCCTCAGGACCATAAGCCCTATGACACAGGTGAAGAGAAGCCATCGAAGGAATGTAAACGAGGGAGTGAGGTGGTCACTAGACTTTACGTAAAGCACCCTGATGACCATAGGAAAGGCAGGTTTGAGACCAAAACTGG
>RJWJ010018542.1:0-31452 GCA_004363605.1 Indri indri
CTCTCCCATGCTGAGTCTTCCAATCCATGAATACAATTTGTTTCTCCATTTATTTAGATCTTCAATTTCTTTCTTTCATCAGCATTTTTTGGTTTTTAATATGCAAGTCCTGTACATGTTTTTTAGATTTACACATAAGAATTTCATTTCGTGATCAACTGCAAATGGTGTTATATTTTTAATTTCAGTATCCACATGTTCACTGGTAATATATACATATATAATTTTTTTTGAGACAGTTTCGCTTTGTCACCCCAGGTAGAGTGCAGTGGTGTCATCATAGCTCACTGTAACCTCAACCTCCTGGGCTCAAGTGATCCTTCTACCTCAGCCTCCTGAGTAGCTGGGACGATAGGTACATTGTGCCATGATGCCTGGCTAATTTTTCTCTTTTTAGTAGAGACGGGGTCTTGTTGTTCAGGCTGGTCTCAAACTCCAAAGCTCAAACAATCTTCCTGCCTTGGCCTCCCAGAGTGCTAGGATTACAGGCATGAGCCACTGCACCCAGCCTAGAAATGTATTTTTTTGTGTATCTTTTGTCCTATGACCTTGCTGAAATCATTTATTCCAGAATTTTATTTTATTTCTGTGTAGGTTTCTTGGGATTTTCTATGTAGACAATCACATATGTCATCTGCATACAGGGATTGTTTTATCTTTTTCTTTTCCAATCTGGATGCCTTTTATTACTATTTCCTTTTTTGCTGTATGTACTGGCTAGAACTTTTGGCTCTGTGTTGAATAAGAGTGCTGAGAACAGATATCCTTGCCTTGTTTCTTATCTTAAGGGAAAACAGTCTTTCGCCATTGAGTACTCATCATTTTTGTAGATGCTCTTTTATCATGTTGAGGAAGTTCCTTTCTATTCCTATTTTTTTGAGGGTTTTAATTATGAATGGGTGTTGAATTTTGTCAAATGCTTTTTCTGCATCCATTGATAACGTGATTTTTCTTTAGCCTGCTGATATGTGGATCATGTTGATTTTTGAATATTGAACCAGCCTATATCCATAGAATAAGCCGCACTTGATTATGGTATATAATTCTTTTTATATATTGCTAAATTTTATTTGCTAAAATATTGTTAAGGATTTTCGCTTCTGTATTTATGAAGGATATTGGTCTGTAGTTTTCATTTTTTGTACTGTCTTTGGTTTAGGTATTGGGGTAATATAAGTATAGAAATACTGTGATATATAATCTATGATATACATACTATAAATACACAAAATAATGTGCCTATCTTATGAATTTCAATTGGAAAGTAATCCCCATGTCTTGCATTTTCTGGAAAAAATTGTATAGAATTGACATTAATCCTGTTTTTAAATGTTTGGTAGAATTATATGGTGAAGCCATCTGGGCCTGGAGATTTCTTCTTTGAGAATTTAAGAGTTATAAATTCAATTTCCTTAATTGTTATAGGTTATTCAAATGATATATTTTGTAGTGGGTGAGTTGCAGTAGTTTGTGTTTTGTTTTGTTTTGTTTTTTTTGAGACAGAGAGTTTCACTCTGTTGCCCCAGGTAGATTGCAGTGGCATCATCACAGCTCACTGCAACCTCAAACTCCTGGGCTCAAGCAATCCTTCTGCCTCAGCCTCCTGAGTAGCTGGGACTACAGGTATGTGCCATGACACTTGGCTAGTTTTTCTTTTCTTTCTTTTTTTTTCCTTTGGTAGAGACGGGGTCTTGTTCTTGCTCAGGCTGATCTCAAACTCCTGACCTCAAGTGATCCTCCCGCTTTGGCCTCCCAGAGTACTGGGATTACAGGCATGAGCCACCACATCTGGCCTAGTTTGTGTTTTTTAATGAATTGGCCCATTTAATCTTTCAAATTTATGTGTGTAGAGTTGTTTGTAGTGTTTCCTTATTATACTTTTTAGTGTCTGCAGGGTCTGTAGTGATAGTCCTACATTCATTCCTGATATTGGTAATGTATGTCTTCTCTTTTTTCATTGTCAGCCTTGCTAGAGGGTTGTCAATTTTATCGACGTTTCCAAAGAAACAGCTCTTTGTTTTTTCTTTTCTATTTTTCTGTTCTTAATTTCACAGAAGTTCCTTTTTATTTCCTTCCTTCTGCTTGCTTTGGGTTTATTTTACTCTTTTTTCTAGGTTCTTGAGGTGGAACCTTAAATTATTGATTTGAGATATTTCTTCTTTTCTGATGTATGTACTTTATACTATCAATTTACCTGTTAGCATTGCTTTAGCTGTGTCTCGCATATTTTGATATGTTGTGTTTTCACTGACATTCAGTTCAATGTCTTTTATTTTCCTTGAGACTACTTCTTTGACCCTTGGATTAGTTAGAAGTATGCTGTTTAGTTTCTAAGTGTTTGGAGGTTTATTTATTTTCCTGTTAATTTGATTCTATTCTGGCTGGAGAATACACTGTGCATGTTTTCAATTTTTATAAACTTATCGAGGTTTGTTTATACTCCAGGATATGGTTTGTCTTGATGTGTGTTCTGTGGGTACTTGAAAAGAATATGTATCCTGCTGTTGTTGGGGGTGGGGGAGTGTCCCATAAATATTAATTAGATACTGTTGATTGATATTGAGTATTTTTATACCCTTGCTGATTTTCTATCTAGTTGTTCTCTAAATTGTTCTTCAAAACCATCTAGAGGTGGTGTTGAAGTCTCCAACTAAAATTGTGATTTATCTATTTCTCCTTTCAGTTCTATTAGTTTTTGCTTGACATATCTTGAAGCTCTGTTGTTTTATATATAAACATTTAGGACTGCTGTGTATTCTTGGTAGACTGGCCCTTTCATCATTATATATTGTCCCTCTCTGCCTCTGGTAATCTACTTTGCTTTGATGTCTGCTTTATCTGAAACTAATATAGCCATTTCTTTCTTTTGATTAATGTTTGTATAATATATCTTTTTGGTTCTTTTGCTTTCAACCTGCTTATTTCATTATATTTGAGATGAGTTTCTTATAGATGGCATGTAGTTTAGTCTTGTTTTTTTGTTCACTCTGCCAATTTGTCTTTTAATTGGTGTTTTTAAACTATTTACATTTATTGTATTTATAGATTGTAAGATATCTATCTATATACATATATCTTGCCAAAATGTGTCAATGTTATTTTATCCCCCCATTTGTAATATAATTGCCTCTACATTCATTTAGAACCACAATAGATAATGTTATAATTTTTACATCAACTGTTAAGCATGATTTAGAAAACTCAAGGGAAGAAGGAAAGTCTATTGTATTTATCCATATTTTTGATTCCTGGGTTCTTTCTTCCTTTCTTCCCTTCTGATGTTTCAAGTTCCTTCTTTTGTTTCCTTTCTGTTTTGAGAACGTCAGCCTTTCTTTTATGCTAGGTCTGTTTGAGACATATTCTTAGTTTTAACTCATCTGTGAATATATTGGTTTTTCTCTTCATTTCTGAAGAATATTTTCCCTTGATATAGAATTCTGGGTTAACAGTTGTTTTCAGCATTAGAAAACGATTGTGCCACTTTTTCCTGGATTCTGTGGTTTCTGATGAGAAATCTGCTGTCATTGTAACTTTTTTTCCTTTATAGATAAGATATCATTTTTCTGACTGCATTCTTTGCTTTTAGTTTTTAGAAATTTGATTATGACATGTCTTGGTGTAGATTTCTTGGGGTTTTCCTGTTTGGGATTCATTAAGCTTCCTGAATCTGTAGGGTTATATCTCTTTCCAAATTTAGAAAGTTTTCAGCCATTATTTCTTTGACTACTTTTTCAGACTGACCCCTTTCTCTTCTTGTGAGACCTTGATGGCTCAAAAGCTAAATCTTCAGTACCATGTGTCCCTGGAGTTCTATTCATTCATTTGTTCAGTCTTTTTCCTCTCTGTTGTTCAGATTAGGTAATTTAAATTGTTCTATCTCAAAAATCCACTGATGGTTTTTCCTCTTTCCCTTCCATTTTACTGTTAAGCCTATTCACTGAGATTTTTATTTAGCTTTTATATATTTCAGTTCTAAAATTTTCATTTAGTTGTTCTTTGTCTTCTGTTTCTTTGCTGTAACTTTACAGTTCCTGAGACTTTTTATTTCATTTGTTTCAAGCATGTTCATAATTGGTTGAAGTACTTTTTGATGCTCCTTTAAAATCTTTGTCATAATTCTAACATCTTTGTCACTTTGGTGTTGGCATCTGTTGATTGTTTTGTTTCATTTTTTTTCTACTTAGTTTGATATCTTTCTGGTTGCTGGTATAATAAGCAATTTTTGACTGAATCTGGACATTTTTGACATTATGAGACTTGAGATCTTATCTAAACTTGGTTTTAGCTGGTTTCCTTTGACCCCATTCCAGTGGGGAGAGAAGGGAGTGCCGCCTTGTTACTGCCTGGTTGGGGTAAAAGTCCAGGTTCTCTTTTTGCCCTCTATCATTACCTAAGGATGGGTCCCTTATTACTGCTGGGTGGGTATTAGGGTTTTGGCTCTCTGCATAGTCTCCATTATGCAGGGTGGCCTCATTAACATTGGACAATGGAAAAAGTTCTGACTTTCCATTTATGGTTTCCTCTGATCCTACACCAGCAGGGGTGGGGTGGGGGTGGGGGAGGGGTCATTACTGCCATGTGTGGGTGGATACCTAGACTTTCCATGTGGTCTTCACTAATACCATGGGGTGGGAAGAGGGTTTGTCACTGCCCTGAGGGGATGAAAAGATGAAAATTCCAGCTCTATGCTCAATCTTCTCTGACATCACCCCAGCAGGAGGTTGGAGTGGCTTGTTCCAGTCTGGCAAAGGTGGAACTCTAGACTCCCTATTCAGTTTTGCTGGTGTGTGTAGGGCCAGTTTTTTCTATGCTGTTTTTGCCAGAGTAAGGGGTTTATTGTCAAAGTTTTCTGTCTTGCTAGGCCCTCCCTTTCCTGGTCCTTTGGCTAAAGAGCTGGCATTTGGGGTGTTTTTTAGTGTGTGCTTATTGGTGTTTATGGGTTGCTGGCTTCTTCATTTCCAAGTCTGGAATATATGAGGGGAAAAAAGAAAAATCTGTGGAGCTCACCTCCATATCCTCCCTTGGGTTCTGAGGTCCCTAGCCAGTCTGCCTTTTTCTCTATACCTTTTAGAGTCTTATATTTATTTTATATAATACCCTGGGATTTTAGTTGTACTTAGTGGGAGAAGCAAGGAAAAGTATATCCACTCTATCTTCCTGGAAGGTGGAATGCTATGTGCCACTTTTGAAATAATAAATAATTCCTAAGATAATTAAATATATTTTTGGAAAAGTTTTAAAAAAATAGTTGGTAAAAAAAATATGGCATCTACATTTACTGAGGCTTTCTTATCCTTTTTCTGGTCAGTGGGCTATACATGTGTATATGTGTATGTGCACACAAGCTAATTCCTTAAAGATAACTAGAATTTAGGTTTTTAAAGAAGAAACTTGCTGTTGATTCAATTCAGCAATAAATATATATAATGTAGCAAGAAAGAGAATATGATCCCTGTCTTGTGATCTGTGACATTTCCATTAAGAAGCATGTGCTTGCTAAAAGCCTGCAGCTGTTAGCGTATTAATGGAAATCGGATGGAGGGCCCAAGAAGTCAGCCAGGAAATTAATAGGATCGTGTTCTGGTAGGTGCTTTGTTCCGCCAAGAATGTGGAATAAAGAAAAAAGGTCTTTAATTTCTCTACTACTTTTTCTTTGACACGTCTCCCAGAAGCCCTGGACTCTTGGCTTAACTACCCTAAATGGTCTTGTATGTCTGGCTTAATTAATCTTCACTCTGCTTTCTGGGAAATACATTTCATAATTTATGTGAGTAGCTAAATAAAGTTCTTGAGGACACACACCCAATATTAATCAAATCAAACTAAGACTTACCTTCTTAAAGTACTGGAGAGTCTTTAATCTTGTAAAGTTATTATTCATTGGTTTGGGGGTGTGCTTTAAGAATTCCCAGTTCATGGAAGAGATGGGAGGACAGCTCCCTTGTAGCCCACTCTTACTGCAACTACCATTTTACCATTTGTGCTGTGAAAGCAGTAGGTGATTTTAATGGAAATGGTAACTAATGAGGTACCTTAAGGCTGACAAATCTGGTACTACTTGATGAATAATATAACTATTTAATCTAACTATTTAAACTAAATTAAGATAACTAAGTAAACAACTTCTAACAATGGAGAAATCAGAATACAACATCAGTGTAAGGTGGGAGAAATGGAGGAGTTAGATGTAGGGAGTTGACTCTGGGTATATATGTTCCTTATGACTTGATTTAAAAATCCTTGTTAAACTTAATTGTAAATCTTCTTGTCATGTTATCTCAGTGTTTTTTATTTTCTCTAAAGTAACATATCATTAGTATTTTGAGTGGTTGGATGTAGAGCTAAATCATCAGCCATCTAAGGACGTCTCCTGGTGAAAAAAGACATGCAGAATTACAAATGTTATACCGGGTGGATAGTGAATTCATAAATTAGTTAACATTTATTACCACCCAAATGTTTGTTTAAATTAAAATTTTAATTCTTTACTAGTTTACCTTCCTTGTATTGCTTGGGAAACTCACTAACAATTGTGCATGTATATATATTTTCTCCCTTCTGCTACTCATCTTGGGGCACAATAAAGAGAACTATCCACGTGAGAGCAGTTTGAATGGCAGGCATTGGATTTGTAAATCAAGAGCAGACTTTCAATTTGGAGTTTGTATTTTTGTTTTGTTTTGTTTTTTTGCTTTTGTTAAATTCAGGTGATGGTGGTGGTGTGTCTCCTGATCGGCATTCCAAAACTTCAGTTTCAAATGACTGCCTATCTCTTTGAGAATATTCCAGCCAAGGCCTCCAAAGTGAATTTTGTTGTGCTACCAGCCTGTATTTTAAGCACTCTCATTTTAAATCACCAAAGATTATACAAATCTATCCATCTACTTTGTGGTTTAGTAATAGACAACCTTAGTCAGCCTGATTAAATAATGATACACACAAAATTTACATTTCTAGAAGGAGATTCAGTCAACATCTCTAATGAATATTTGAATAAGATATGTGGTGTAATGATCTCCTTTAGTCACAGTGAAAATATCAGCAGAGTCCTCAACTTCTGTGGCAAATATTAGCCCCTGTTGTATTATATACACACCCAAACTATAATATACATTTATGTGATTTATACATAAATATTATATTTTCAAGTAATGATCAGCTTCATCAGATGTTGTATTGATGTATTTAACGCCTTTTAATCACGTAGACTAAAATGAGATCACCATTTTCTTTCTAGATCTAAAAATAAAACACAAAAAGATAAAGTTTTTTTTTAAAAACAGTCCACAAAATGGGGAAAAAATAGTTGCAGAATAAAGAATTCCTACAAATCAATAAGAAAAAAAATTATAGGTAATCCAGTGGAAAATGGGCAAAAAACTCAAATAGGCACTTTGTAAGAGAAGATAATCAAATGATGTATAAATATAAAAGATGCTCAGTTTCATCAGTCATCAGGGAAATGTAACTTAAAACTAGAAGAGATACTATACTCACAGAAGGAGGAATAAAATAAAAATGTAAAATACTAGGTTCTGATAACGATGGAAAGCAACCAGAACCCTTTTCCACTGCTGATGGCAGAATATAGTTTGGAACTCTAATTGGTATTACAGTATCTACTAAAGCTGAACGTATCCATGCCCTAAGACCCAGGATTTCTTGTCCTAAGTATATATCTGGCTAAATATAGTCACACAGTCGCCAGAAGGTATGCAAGACTGTAACAGCCAGACAGGAAAATACCCACATAGGCATCAACAGTAGACTGAATAAATAGTGATATAGCCACACAATGGAATACTATTGATTCTCTTTGATGTATACTACAACTATGTGCAACAATATGGACGAATCTCACAAAGTTGAGCGAAATAATAAATAAACTCATTTTATAA
Organism: Indri indri; assembly: GCA_004363605.1. Taxonomy (NCBI): domain Eukaryota; kingdom Metazoa; phylum Chordata; class Mammalia; order Primates; family Indriidae; genus Indri; species Indri indri. Next base: position 7,899 of record RJWJ010018542.1, read on the forward strand.
TTCTATTTCTATCGAGTTCACGAATAAGCAAAAACAACTTAATGTTTGAAGTCAGGGTAGTGATTACATTTTATCTGGGGGAACGAGGGGTGGAGAACCTGCAGCCTTCTGATTTCTAGATTGTTCTTTTTAAGCACCAAAGGAGGCAAGAAAAGCTTCATCTTTCTCTGCTGCACCCCTTTTAATAAAAGGATTTGTTCTATAAATTTGGATTCAGTCAGAAGGCCGCACTTAAGGACCTAGAAGGCCTCATGTGGCCTTAAGGCTGCAGGTTCCCCACCCCTGCCTGGGTGCCACCGCAGCGATGGCGGGGGTGCTCCTGGGAAGCTGGTAATGTTCTATGTCCTGATCTGGAGCTAGTTATGTGGGAATGTGCACACTGGACTGAATTCATTGAGGTGTAAATTTGTGATTTGTTTACTGTTAAAGCTGTTATATGTTAACAAAGTCTTAAAAGTAGTTTTCATCCAAAACATTGTGATAATTTTCAATAAAGTGGATTGGGGGCCAGGGCTGGAGTCAGTGCTCAGTTACTTCTCTAGGTTGCTAGTTTCAGATCTTGATCTTGACATACTAGATCACCACTCTGTGGAAAATGAAGACTGGGGGTTCTCTGTTTGCTAATATTGTCCGTTGACTTTATAAAATACTAGTGTTGGTGGTTTGGAAGCAAAACATTTGACTTTTAAATGCTATGATTGAAAACCTTTTATAAAATGGCAGTATCATTGTACATCATGGTGTAGTGGGAGAAAGCCTGAATTGAGAAGGCAGTGGACCCAAGTTCCAGCTATTTTTTGTCCTTGTCCATTGGGTGAACGGGGACAAGTCTGATCCTGGATTTCTTCCCTGTAGGATTAATAATAATATCCTTCTGAAGGCAGAGGGATAAATTCTGTGATCTCTTGGGTCCTTTCTGACATCTAAGCTCCATCATTTGTTAGTACTGGGAAAGCTCTTAAATAAAGTAACCGGTGATGTAACTTATTCATACTGCCATTAATTCCCAACCCTTTGTTCCGACATGTTCAATTATAAATATTGCTCCAAACACACAATAATAAATTTCAAGGTAGATAGCAAAGTACAAGCTTAATGCTGTTGATCATAAAGACATCTCACCTTTTCGTCACATCTAAATTGACCTCTTGGTTTTCTTAGCATCTGTTGCTCTGCAGCGAGGATGCTTTTCAGGAAATGTTCAATATTGGTGAAGAGGAGAAGATCTTTGTTTTTCTTAATATACTGTTGAGAGCGTGGAGGACAGAGTTAAGATTTTTGTTCCCATTTCTTTCCAGTACTCTTCTTGGGTATTCTTAGCCAGAATGTGGACCTGAGAGTACTATATACAATTCTGCTTTTAAAATAAAATGAGACCTCTTCATAGATGGTAGCTGTCAGAGAACTAAAGTCCCAGCTCGGCAACTATCTCTGTGTCTTGGGAAAGTTTTTTTTTTTATTTTTTTAAACACTTCTAAGCCTCAGTTCCTCATCTTTAAAGCAGGAATAAAAGTAGCTTCTACCTTGTAAGGGCACGAATGAAAGGGAATGAAATGGGGAAGATTAAATGAGATAATGCATATAGAACTCTTATCTAAATATCTGGCGTGTAGCAAGCATGTAATAAATGCTATTTGTCTTACAGTTACTCTGGTAGAGTGTGGTATTTCAGTATATGCTGAAGGGTCTGTATAAATCTACTTATTCATTAACATAGTAAATACATCTAAAGCCTACTGTGAGCCTGGCACATGGGCTACACCAGGAAACAAAACAGACACCTTTGCCCTCATGGAGTTTACGTTCTAGCAGCGGAAAGAAGTAACAAACGATAAGCACAAGCAAATGATGTATGCTAGGAAGTGATACAGGGAAAAGAAAGTAGAGCAAAGTAAGGAAAGCTGATGAGTAGGAAGTAAAGAGGGTGCAAGTTACGCTGAGACAGGGTGGGCCTCCCTAAGAAGGTGACATCTGAACAAAGACATGAAGGAGGTAAGAGTCAGGCATGCTCTAAGCCTCAGACCAGGGTTTCTTGACCTCAGCGCTATGGACATTCTGGGATTTTGTTGTGGGAGCTGTTCTATGCATCGTAGGCTGGTTAGCAGTATCCCTGGCCTCCACCACCAGTTGTCAGCACCCCTGCCTGAATCGTGACAATCGAAAAATCTCCAGATATTGCCACATGTCCTATGGGGGACAAAATTGCTCCTGGTTGAGAACCACTGCCTTACCGGACAGTGTGTCCTAGGCAGAGGGAAGCCTTGGGAAGAGTATGTGGTGTGTTTGAAGAACAGTAAGGAGGAAAGCGTGGTTGGGGCAGAGTGAATGAGGGGAAGAGTAGTAGGTGAGGGGTGAGAGACAAGGGGAACTTGGCTTCTTTGGCTTTTACTCTGAATGAAATGGGGAACCACAGCAGAATTTGGAGCAGATCAGTTTTCATTTTAATAGGATCACTTTGACTGCTATTTTGAGAATAGCTGAAGAGAGACAAGGAGACCAGTTAGTAGTTAATATTATAGTCATCCAGGCAAGAGATGGTGGCGGCTTGCGCCGGGATGGTAGAGTGCAGTTTAGGAGCAGTGGTCAGATTCTTGATGTCCTTTGAAGGCAGCACAACAGAATTTCCTGATGGATTGGTTGTGGGGTGTGTGTAACAGAGACAGGTTTCAAGGAAGTCTTTGGCATGAAAAACCTAATGGGGAAAGTTTTGGGTGAAGCAGGTTTGGAAAGATCAGAAATTGGGTTTTGGACAGGTTGAGTTTGAGATATTTATTAGACCTCCAGGTGGGGATGGGCAATAAGCAGTTGGATATGTGAGTTGAGTTAGAAAGTTGAGTTGGGGCTGAATATGAAAATCTGACAGTCATTGACATATAGACAGGATTTAAAGCTAGAAGACTGGATAACTTCCCCCTAGGGGAGTGAATCCTGGCCCTCCAACATTAAGAGGTCAGAGAGTAGAGGAGAGGTCAGCAGAGGACACTGAGAGGACACATAGAGGTAGGCCAGTGTCCTGGGAGCCAAGTGAAGAAAATGTATCAAGGAGGAGAACGTGATCAGATATGTAAAATGCTGCTGATAGACAGGGACAGAGAATTGACTGTTCTCTGGGATTTGTGGGAGCCGGGGTATAACAGAACTCTGTGGTCTGGATGACCAACATCATTAGCAACCATAAAGCAAACCTCTGACTTAGTAACTAATGGAGATTTGATCATGGAGAGATGTATATGGGCCATTTACTCAGGGGTCAGGCGAGATCTAGAATCTTATCTCAAATCCACCACTACAAACAGCTTCATGACTTTGGGCAAATTCCTTACTCTCTTTTTAAATACACAATGTGGCTTAACATATATATACTACCTACTTTGCAAGATTGCTGGGTGGATCAAGTGAGATGATATATGTAAGAGTGGCTTTGAAAATTATAATTTGATGGAAATAACGAAAAAAGATGTGCTCTTGTTTATAACTCAAGAATGGATTGATTTTTAATGGAGGATATTTTTAAGATCATAGACTTAAATTTCGTTATGATCTTTTGTTTTTAACAATTAAAAGGCTGAGATAGTGTTTGTTGTACCTGATAGGTAGGTTTTCACCCCTCCCCTCTGCCTCCCTCTCCCCTTCTTAATTTCCTGTGACCTTTACATCTCTTTGCTCCTATTTGTGCCCATCGATTAGCTCCCAATTATTGGAGAATACACGTGGTGTTTATTTTTCCATTCCTGAGATACTTCTCTTAGGATAATGGCCTCCATTCGGGTGATGGGCACACTAAAAGCCCCAACTTAAGCATTATGAAAGATATCCATGAAACAAAAACATTTGTACCCCCTTATCATTTTGAAATTTTAAAAAAATCTTTATAAAAAGGCTGAGATAATTTCATAAAAGTGCTTTAACTAACACAGTATTCAGAAGAATATCATTGTCAAGCTTGCACAGGAAATAGCACACTGTAAGTTTGGGTAAATATGCTACCACTTTGGTATCTAAATTTGGTATGAGTCATAGAGAGTTTTACAGATAGAATTCTGCTTACTTACTGATAATATGTTAGTGAGACATGAAGTAACTCATGGACCCACATTTGCAATCCATGACTCAATGTAACCACTGTCTGCCCTGTAGGGTATAGAATTTAAAAAAATTTTGTCATATGTGGTTTGAGAAGCAGGCTGAGTGTCAAGGCAGTGTAGCATCTGGGCAGGCCAGAAATATCGGAAAAGGTCATACCCTGAAGCATTTGCTTTGTGAAGAAGCCAATTTTAATCAAGGCCATGTGATACACATGATAAAGTTAGTTACCTCTTCTGATGATTCTAGCTCCAAGCGAGGCTCAGGCTTCATTTCAATGAGTTTAGAGAGAAGATCTCTTTCTCTCCCAGAGATGGACTGCTCTTCCAGCAGAATAGCACTGATGCTTTGGTCAAGTTCACTCTCTCGGGAAACTGCTGACATCCGCAGTGTGATGGAGAATGCGTCCCTGAAATATACCTTCAGTCCCTGGCCAAGGAAGAGAAGGTGAGAGGGCAGATCAGGGGTACTCCCAGGCAACTGCTATTAAAGCTTTAAACTAATGGTTGAAAGGAAAATGGGCCTCGAGATTTCTCATTCTCACTTGCCCTCACCATGGGCTATTATTGTCATCAGCAATTCGGGTGGGGTTTGTAGGTTGACAATTAGATATCCACAGAAAGCTGAGGTGCTGTTCTCATAGGAAGACCACTTCTGTCAAGAGTGGTGCGTGCATTTTGTCACATGCTGCCGCAGGAATTTTGATGAGGAAAGTCTTCCTGGCCAGGCAGTAGGAACCAAAGGTCACCAATAGGACTCAAGCAGTTTTGAAATGTTGCAGAGCTTAAAGCATTTTCCTGGGGAATGGGGTCTGAGTCACAGAGAAAGAGAAGCAAAACTCCCTGTGCATATTATAAATACCTCATAAAATGACCTCAGAAAGGCAGGGTTGGAGTCCTGGTGGGCGTCCCCGGCAGCAATGTGGGCCAGGCAGTGAATCAACAGCAGAACGAAGTTTCCCACAGATGCCAAACACTCTCTCCCAATAAACAGCATGTTTTCAGCACTCTGGAGAAAATATCCAAGCACAGAGAGTCAACCTCAGGGAACACTTCCACTGCTTCTTTCTTTTTCTAGGTTTATGGTATATGGTCTAAAATAAAATTCTCTGGGCCTAATGGAAATTTACCGAAGGGGAGATCAGATTACCAGGGAAAATCACTGTTTCAGTTCAATGCTCTGAATAAGTCATTTTCTCTACTTTCTCCCAATTTTCCCTGCTACCTCCATCTTACAGAAAACAAACTATTAGAAATTCAGGCCAAAATTACTCATGTATCTTTACTGTGTTTTATCAATGTCCTACAACTACTGTTTCCTTAAGCAGTGGTTCTCAAACTTTCATGTAATAAGAATCATAAGGGAGATGCGCTCCATTGTTCGTTCTCTTAAGAGGCAGTAGGTTGGCAGGGAACAACCTTAGGTAATTTGGAATCAGACAATCTGAGATCTGTCCCTTGAGTCAGCTGTGGGTGGTAGCACAGACTGACGGTTAAGAGAATGTTTTTGGTGTCAAATATATCTGAACTTGAGTCTCAACTCTTGCTAACACTGTGATCTCGGGGAAGTTAGATAGCCAGTCTGGGCCTCAATTTCCTAATTCATGAAATGGAGATAAAATTGCACCTACCCCATAGTGGTGGTGTAAGTTGTAAATGAGATAATGCATGTGAGGCATCTGACACTCAGCACTCAATGAACCCTGAGTTTGTTTTCCCATCCGTAAAGTGGGATTAAATTCTTGCCTGTTTCATAGAGTTGCTTTGAGGATCAGGTGAAATCATTCCTGGAGAGTACCACATATGAGTATTTTGGCCTTATTAAATCCCCTAACAATCTACCAGTCAATTGTAAACTGTTTTCTAATCTTCCAACATTGATTAGCAGTCCCTCCTCTCAGAATTGTGGACCAGCGGACTGTCGTTAGTGTTTAAGATCTATATACACCATCTTAGAGTTACCAGCAAGGTACTTCCAATCTACATATTTAAGGAACTACCAGGACAGGAACAAATTAGACTCTTTTCTGTAGAAAGATGCTGATAGTGCAAGATTTCCTGAAGCTGGAACCATGACTGTTACGAGAAATACCAGTTTGGAACCACTGGCTCTGATAATGACAGAGATCTATTAATGGGCACAAAGCCATCATGCCTCTCTGGGCATGAGCCAGGACATATTCATTTCACTGATTAGAGAAAGCTCTTACATGGTGACATTTATTGTGCCTTAGCTAAATGATTTATTTACAAGGGGGAATTAAATATGTCAGGATTTCAGAGAAAAATGTTTTATACAATTTGTTCTTTTTGCTTTTGTTTATCTTTACTAGACCCTAGAATTTTATAACCCGCATCTGGGAATGAATTTGCAGCACCTGATAGAAGAAGGAGCCTTGGAAGGCATTGCCTGAGGCTTCCATGGCAGGAAGATGGGAAGCGATCTGCAGGGTGATTTCTGGAGCCTGAAAAGAATTAAAAACAAAAACAATTTTATCCTTTTGCTAAAAAAAATTCTCATGCAAAAAAAAAAAAAATTCCCATGCATCAGCCAAATTGATGGGAAGTAATGCATTGGAGCATTGATTTAAATCGTAACAAGATAAGTAGATTCAGCATACACTACAGGAAACTGGAAAGAGTATTTAGGTATTTAATATTTATGCTAACTATGACAATCAATTTACTACTTTTTTAAGTAGAGGTGGACCAGACTGGCAGTAGGCATGACAGCTCTCGAGATTTAATGCCTGGATTCTAACCGTGGCTCTCTGCCTTTTTGGCTGTATGATCTTGGGTAAATTTACTCAACCACTCTGTGTCTTTCCCCCTCAATTTTAAAATGGGAAAAATAACAGTATCTGTGTCTTAGGTTTTTGTGAGGATTAAATGAGTTAATTCATGCACATCGTTAGAACATTTTCTGGCATGTAGAAAGTGCTCAATTCATTCTACCTATGATTAACATCATTTGAAAGATTAGACTTTGAAAGGAGAGACTGGAAAGGTCACTGCCCCAGGTGCTTAATTGTAGGGAAAATCCACCACCTCAAAGCTTCCTTCCTGACCACCCTGACCTTCTTCACTGCACCTCCACAGAAAGGCCGGAACCCAGACTTACGTGAAGCTGAGGGATGAGGAGCTGCAGGAGGGAGAGGCCATACTGGTAAACCACAAACTCCCTGGCAGAAAGGTCTGTGGGTAGCATAGTTACCAGCTCTTCCTTCTGCACCGTCTGAGGTTTTAGAAGATCCTGCGTAGAGCTTTTTGGGTCTATAGAGATCAAGAGAAACCAGTAACAATTTCACTGACTTTTAGGTATAGTTATGATATGTTAACAACAACAAAATAACTTAGCTTAGGGAAAGGTTACTTCCAACAATCCATCCATCCATCCATCCATCCTCCTGTGCTATATATGTACTGTGCCTCAGGCTCTCCTGCCTTTCTTTATGGAAAAATGATTGAGTTTCAGTTAACAGGAATAGAGGAGCCAGGACAGAACGAGGGTCCAGAAAAGATGGCAGCAGATTTTCTTCTATTTCGTTGAGTTGTTTGGAGCATGAAATGTAATACACTCAGAACAGCGTCAGGCACACAGTAAGCACTACGTAAATGTTAGCTGTATTAAGAACTTCCCCACGATATTGTCTGTAATGGGCCTTGAGTATTTAAAAATTTCTATTTTCTTTTTATTCATGAGAGGACAATAAAAATGGCCTGGGTAGCAAGGTACAGGAAAGAGTACGGAACCAGCAGTCAGCACACCTGTGTTCTGGGCCCACTTCTGTAAGACCCTGAGAAAGTCACTTAACTTATTTGAGCATCAGTTCTCTCATCTATACGAATGTAATTAACAATCTTCTACTTTCTTATAGAATTAGAGTAGGGTTTCCAGGTGCAACAAAACAATGTATATAAACTTGCTTTCAAAATTATAAGGTCAATATAAGTGTCAGACAGGGAAGGTTGAAGTGGGGATGGGAACTCTGAAAGGAGGGCCCACGTCAGCTCATCTTCTTCTTAGTTTTTCCCAAAGGGAGAAGGAATTAATAATAGGTCAAGTTCTGGAGTCAGTAAACTTTTTCTTTAAAGGGTCAGATCATAAATATTTTAGATTTTGCCAGCCAAGAGCCAACCCTGGGGTTAGGAGTTAGTGCTCTCTGCCATCATGGTAGAAGTGTGGCCTTGTTCTTCTACAAAGTCTTCTCTTGCTTCTCTGGGAACCCTGGGATCTACCCTCCCGGGGACTCACTGGAATGTGTTGCCTGCATCTCTCCCTGGGCACTGCCTTTACGTTGTTGAATAATTTTTCATACGGGGAAGCAGGTCAGGAGCACAGGCTCTGGGGAAAGCCTCCCTGGGACTGAATTCCAGCAGAATTGCTCCTCAGCTACGTGATCTTTGACTACCTACTTGACCTGTCCAGAAGCTTCAGTTTCCTCATCTGTAAAATGAGTAATGGTACCTACTTTACTAGGTTGCTGTAAACATGAAATGAGTTAATATATACAAAGATTTAGAATAGTATGTGGCTTATTGTAAAGCATGCCATAAACATTTCATTCCTCTTTTGACATTATTTCCCTAATCATTTAAAAATATAAAACTATTCTTAGCTCATGGGCCATCCAAAAACAGGTGTAGGCTGGAGTTGGCCTGTGGGCCATAGTTTGCTGATTCCTGCCAAGTTCGGGGATGTTCATGGAGCTATGCTTGCTAGGGGCCTGCATCATGGTCCACTGAAAGGAGCACACCTGTCTTCTGTTACTTCTCTTCCATTTGGGAGGCAGGTGAAACATAACTGGCTCTTCAGGGCAGTGCAGCCACGTTGTCTCTTGACTTCCAATTCCACAGGGTGGTATTGGTAAAGTGATCTGGGGTCCCTTTGGGGGGCAAGGTCTTCTTTTTTTTTTGATGTTTCCTCTGTTTCTCTCCCTGTGTCTCACACTTTCCGATTAACTCCTTATGACATGTGGCTGGCTGGTATGGGGTAAGAGCCGAAGACTTAGATTCAGTGTTTGGTGGGAAGGTAGAAGACCTTCAGGAATCCCTTTTTGGAAATGGCCAAGTTATAATTATAATGGTACTTTAATTCCTATTTGTTTTTCTTTATATGGAAAAATCACTTGGGAATCTTAGCATGGGGGTGGGGAGAAAGGGATGTTTGGGAGGCAGGATTTTAACAGTCCTAGTTCCTGGCGGTTATACCATCACATTCCTTTGGTACCCATGACAATTCCAGACACGGCTACCAGGGAAAAGGAGGTTACCGGGTTTGTGAGGCTCTTGTCTTTGCAATTCAGCTTCTTCCTTGTGGGCTTGGGACCAGATGTCTATTTTCTTCAAGATGGATGGCAAGATCCAGGTGATATCAACTTGGTCTGTATCTGGACAGAGGGAATAAAATAGTTATTGGAGTGAGGTCATAGGAGAATGGCCAAAGCCTTAAAGAGCCAGATAAAGCATCATGTGTGACAGGCAGCCTCTGAGATGGCCCAGTAATCCTCCCATATGTATCCATCTATGCCCTGTGTAATCCCTTTCACTTGAGTGTGGGTTGGATCTAATGATTTACTTCAAATGAAGAGAACATGGCAAAAGTGATGGGATGTCAGTTCTGAGATTAAGATACAAAAAGACTGTGGCTTCCATCTTGCTGCCCTCTCGCATTCTCTTGCCTGCTTGCTCCGAGGGAAGCCAGCTGCTGTGTTGCGAGCTGCCCTACAAAGTCCATGTGGCAAGGAATTGATGTCTCTGCCCAACAGCCAGCGAGGACTGAGGTCTGCCAGCAGCCACAAGAATGAGGTTGAAAGTGAATCTTCCCCCAGGCAAGCCTTGAGATGACTGCAACCCAGGCCAATACCTTGATTGTAGCCTGTGCAAGACCCTGAGTCAGAGGCACCCAGCTAAGCTGCACCCAGATTCTTCACCCAAGGAAACCATGAGAAAATAAATATTTGTCATTTTAAGTCATGAAATTTTGGGGTAATTTATAACTCAGCAAAAGCTAACTAATACATTAGGTTTCTCTATGTTCTTCCTAAAGAACTTACTGTGGCTACACTCCTATGGAACCTGAAACCCTAATTGTAGTATTAGGACTTATCAAAACATGACCAGGTTTGATAGCAGAAGGAAACATTGGGATAGTGACCACCTTACCTGTTCCCAGCCTCTGATCCTCCAGCCATGGGCTGTGGCCTTGAGCTCCTGCTAGCACTGCAGTGAGGTGCTTCAGGAAAGGGATCAGCAGTGGGCAGGCAGCAGCCTGGCCCCTGAGAGAAGTGGAGCCTGTCCCGTAGAATATGTCTCCAGGGTAATTCTCCAAACACACCGGGGTTCCTGAGGCAATAATCTAGAATGAAATAGTCAGAACTGAGTTCTGTGCTTGGTTCCCACCTATCCCACGTGGCTGCTTTGGGAGTTCCTCTCTGAAGCCCCCAACCAGAATGGAAACTCGGATCTGGGCCAAGTCCAGAGGTCAGTACCTGGGTGTGCAAGAGCTGGAGGCGGCTCAACTCCCGTTGGTACTGCAGCTGATCGAGGGCCCTATCCAGGAAGTTCTGTCTCTCCCTCACCACCTCCTGAAACTCATCCGAGAGATGCTGAACCACCTGGAACACAGGGAACGTAGTGCTCACATTCACAATGGACCTTCTTTCTCTTTCCTCTTGCTCCTCTCCCAAGCCTGTCCACTGTTCCTTGAGCCCACCTAATCTTGAATATTACATTGCCCAGAAGAGCCACATCTGATGACATGGGAGGATGTGTTCATTGCATATAGGGCCCCTGAGCAGCCTAAGAGCCTCACCTTCCTGGGACAGCTCCAGACCTGTGGGCTCTGGTTCCTACTTTTCTGTAGCCAAGTCTCCCCTCCTGGCTCTGCAGCCTCGCAGCTGCTTGCCTGAGCTTTTCCGCTGCCTGCCTTAAACTCTGCAGGACCTTCCGCATGCCCAGCACCACCTGCGCCTCCTGTTCCCACTCCTCTCTGTCTGCTGCAAAGGGCAGAGAGAAGGGCCACATGGCAGTGGCCATGACCAGGGGTAGGGAGGAGGAGACAAGACAGGAGTTTATTGGAGCCAGGGGAACTGCCAGGTTAAAGGGCTTGGCTGGGAGTCCAGGGGAGATGACCAGAGAAAGCAGGCAGGAGGGGCTCCCTGCTAGGCAGCTGTGGGTGGTGGCATCACTCCCAGGAGATTTCTGCTGTGGGATCTGGGCCTAGGAGATGCTTTCCTACCTTGCGAGAGCAGGCCCCGCTCTGGGCTGCTGTGTGTGCTCAGGGCTCTGGCTCTCTTCTCTTTCTCCTGCAGGCAGCAGGACTCCAGGGCCTGGCAGGCCTCCTCGGCAGCCCCCAGCTAAGTGGGATGGAAGGCGCAGAGGAATGGGCCTCAGAGGGGGAGGCAGGAGCCCTGGGCTGGGCCACCTCATGACGGCCCCTTCTGTCCCCAAATCCATCCTGCTGAGACCGGTACGGGTGGCTGAAACCTGGGGCCTGGGGTTGGAGCATCTTGGGACTGTGTCATTCCCACGCTCAGGAGGTTGGGGAGGGACAAGATTCTACGCTTTCAAAGAGGAACCCATGCAGTCTTGGCAGGTAGGTGGGTGGGGACCATGGGTGGCGCCTCTGGGCCTCACCTGCTGCCCGGCGCCGTTGCCTGCAGTGAGGTGGAGCTCCCGGCTCAGGTGCCACAGGTGTTCCACCAGCCGCCCCTCCTCCTGCTCCTGGCGGCCCCAGTACTGCTCCCGGGCCCTCAGCTCCCGCTCCAGGACGTCCAGCTACAATGTCCAGCCAGTTTAGGGCTCACCAGCTTTTATTGCTCACAGCCCACGTGGGCTGGCTATAGCTCCCCAAAGTCCTCAAGACAGGGCCCTCTCCACCCCTGGGCATCTGTGACGGAGTTTGGTGAGGCAGTTGACTTGGTCACAGGTGGAAAAATAATAACCACACACTTTCCTCAGGCTCCTCAGTCCTTCCCTCCCTCCTCCTAACACCTGGGATCCCCAGAGTCCCCTGTGCCCCAGGCCCCACCCTCGGGAAGGCCAGCGGAGAAGGGCACACGGTCACGGGAGGTTATTCCCGCCCCCCCTCGCATCATCCCCTTACGCTGATCTGTGAAACGGTGGTGTCAGGTCCAGAATTTAAATTTCTTGGCTTCTAACAAGAATCTTATCACACATCCATCTTTGTTTCTGAAGCTGAACTAGACTGAGGATGTAAGGGGGGTGGGGCAGCCTAAATCATTTCCCTCTTGGTGGAGATCTGCCAAGGGCTGAACGATTGCAATAACCTCCCGGCGGGGCTTCCTGCGCTAGTCTGGCCCTGCTCCCAGCCAGCTTCTGCATGGTTGCCAGGGGGCGCTTTCTAGAATGCTGACTGTGTACACACGTGTATAAACATAAAGATGTCTGGCACAGGTGTGCCAACCCGGTAAGTGGCTGGGTTTGGAGGGAGAGACTGGAGGGGAGGACAGTAGTGTCTGGACTGGGGGTAGGGGTGTACACCGGGGGTGCTGATGGTGGGTGGGGGGAGAGGAATGGGGGGGAGCCTTTGCTTCTTCATGTACACGCTTCAAACCTGTAGTAGACTTATGAGTCATTTATCTTTGTATTGTTTGATATTTTCCAGATTTAAAGTCTTAAATTCATATTTGATCCTATCACACGTCTACTTAGAACACTTCAGTGGCTCCCCACGGCCTTCATGATAAAAGTCACATTTCTCACACTTGCAGCCTTTGCACTTGCTGTCCCCCGAGGCTGGAGTGGCTTTCTCTGCCGCCTCCTTCAAGTTTCAGCCCAAGTGTTGCCTCGCTTGGGAAGCCTCTCTTGAACTCTCCTCTGTGTGGCTGACACGCCCCTCCTGTGAGCTCCCCTAACACCCGTGTAAATCACGACCACGGTGGGAACCTAGAGCCAGCCAGTTCCCTGGGCACAGGAGCCCCGTCTAGTTGTATTTATATCTCAACACCTAACACGTTGCCTGGAGCATAGAAGGCTCTCAATATGCAGTTGCTGAATGAATGAATGAATGAATGAATGAATGAATAGCATAAACTCCTCCTACCTACCAGACCAGGGTCTCTCACTCCCCGAGGTAGGGCCTCCAGCACCTGGACCATGGGCACCACCACCCTGGCAGAGGGATCCATTTGAGCACCGATGACGGGACCGGGTTCCCCAGTCAAGGGGTCTATGGCTTGAGTCCCGATGGAGATTGGGACGAGCCCTGTGAGAAGTCAGGCCCACCACCGGCTTTAGTAACCAGAGATGGAGAAAGAAGGGAGAAGCAGTCGTGGGAAGAAGGAGACGTAGCAGGGAGGGAACCAGAGGCAACCCCAGGCCTCCTTTCACCCTCCGAAGGCTCTGAGCTGGTTTAGGGGCTTTCCGATGGCCATGAGCTTTGGAGGGATGGGGTGGGTCATAAGTTTCTGAAGCGCTGGTCTTTGAAAGGACCCAATTTTCTAAGGGAGGGATAAATGGTTTGTGGCCCCGGGGTTTTGGAATCTCTGAGTACCTTTATTTTAGGCGGCAGCAGCCCTAGCAGAAGCATCAGAATGACCCCGTCCCTTGGCTTGTGAATACCCCTCTGAGCCTTACAGGGACTTCTCCCCCCAGGCTGAGTCACCTCCTGATATCCCTGGAGCTTTCGGAGGTCCCAGATTCCTGCCTACCTTTGCCGTCAGCATCTTCCATCGAGCCTGCCAGTGGTGTGGCATTACCGGAATTCCCATCGTGCTCCACGCCCAGGATGGGCACCATGAGCCCTGAGCCCTCAGGGTCTGGGATCTCCATGCCATACAGGGCTGGAACCCAACGCTCCGTCCCGGGATAGCGCACCGTTCCTAACACAAGGGGGTGGGTGTGGAGAGGAGGAGTTGGGGGTTGGTTAAGCACCTCCCTGAAGTCTGTCCAGGCTCAAAGTGTGACATCCCTGATCTGAGACACTTCTCTGTAAAGACTGCATTTGCTTCCTTTGGGCCCAACTTAGCATTTTGAATTTAGAAGGGAAGAAAGGACGATACCCCGACTGCCTGCTTTGGAAGAAGCAAGTAAGAATCGAGTAGCACCAGACCTTTTGGGAAGCTGAGAAGCTTCCAGGAGAAGGGGATTCATTTTCTCAGGCACCTCCATGTGTTAGAATCTGAGCTAAGGATTCCATATAAATTATATTTTACTTGGTCCTACGACTAAAACTATAAAGCATTTACTATTTTTATCTTCCTTTGAAAGATGGTAAAATAGTAGCAGAGGGAGATTAGTAACTTGCCCAAGATAAAAAAGTTAATAAATCGTGGGGCAGGTCTTCAGACTCAAGTCAGTTCTGACCCAAAACCCTGGTTCTTTTTTTGTCACATCATGGGCAGAAGGAAGCTTCTAGAAAGAACTGAATTCCTGTCCTTCCTTGTATCCGGGCTGTGGGGAGGTGAGGGTTTGGGTGAGCTCCTTTCCTGTGCTTACTAATGGGAAGTTAAAGGCTGTTGCAGAATGAGAGTGAGACGGGATTAGGACTCAGGAGGCTCAGGCTTTAGGCCTGGCTTTGCAGCTCACTGGCTAGAGGACCCCAGGTGGGCGAGTCAGTTAACTTCCTGAATCTCAGGTTCCCCCCTCTAAAATGAACACCATAACACCAAACCTGTTACAGTGTCTGGTGGGCCTGACATAACGGAGAAAGTGCACTTTACAAAGCATGAGACCCAATGACATGGGCAAGGGATTAAGAGAGGGGCGCAGCCAGGCACTCATGGGGTCAGGGCATGAACCAGCCGAGTTCTTTATCTTCCCCTGGGCACGCGTGTGCCTGGCCAGTGAGGCTGCAGCCGTGTCCCTGAGCTTACAGGCTGAGGGGCCCAAAAGCACCGGGTCGTTCTGGGCCTGGGATTTTGGGGCCCAAGAGTCTTTGGGCCAGATCAACCAGTACCTATCCTGCTGCCACTGGCTTCAATGCCGCCCGCTGCCTCCAGCTGTCTCTCCAGTCTCCGGGCCTGCTGCAGGACGTGGTGCAGACTCAAGGCCAGGGCCTGTCTCATGTCCTTGATGGCCACCTCCAGAGGCCCATGTACCCCCGATCCCGGACTCTCTTGGTATTGCTGGAGCACGGCAATCACCCGTCTCTGGGCCACCAGCACGTTGGCATCCAGCAGGGCCTGCGACCCTCCCGTATGGGGCAATGTCCGGCCCTCCTGTCGGGAAGCCCCCTGGAGCCGGACTGTCTTGCCGCTCAGTGGCTCCACAAAGCTGTCACCCGGCAGCATGAGGTTCCCTGAGGCATCTCGCAGCCCTCCCAGTGCAAGCACCTGACCTAGAAGCAAGAAACCAAGAGGGCAAGATGGGAAAGGGACCCAACAGGGACGCAGGCAGGTGAGGCTATGGGAGAGCCGGGGCGTGAGGGCAGGAGTGAGCCGTAGGAAGAGAAGCGGTGAGGGAGAGGGCAGAGCCTGGAGCACGGTGGTGCCAGGAGGAGGAATGGCCCTCCTTCGTTGAAAAGCAGCCATTTACTTCGACTGCAGAAGCACCTTGTTTCTCTCTCCCCTCCCCAGGGGCACCGGATGGAGATGGGGAGGGGGAGAGGGAAGCTGAGAGGAGAGGGAGGTTGGGGGCGAGAGGCAGGGTGAGGATGAAGGGTGGAAGGACGGGGGAGGGTGGAGTTTGCAGCCTGGCCCAGAGCGCAGAGGGTGCAGGGGGCTGAGAGGGGGGCAGTGGGAAGCCAGGCCAGGCAGGGAGGGGTGGGAGGACAGCACTGAGGGCTGCTGGGAGACCTGTGTTTTCATCCAGCCCGACTCCCAGGACTGGTGAGATGCCTCCTGTGGCTGGATCCTCCAGGGGGCCCCCCATCTCTAGAGGGGCCAAGGTCTTGGTGAGGGGATTGCAATAGGTTCCCCCAAGAGTGAGCCACTGCCTTGTTTGGGGGTGCAGGGTCACAGCCAGCACAGGCACCTCGATGCCAGTGTCAGGGTCTGTCATGAGAGCCCCCAGCTGAGACGTCCTTCTTGGCTGCAGGACGGGCAGGCGTGTGGCTGGGGGGCAACCTGTGGCTGGACAGGTCGGGTAGGGCACATAGGGCAGGACGGCAGCTTCTGATGTTCAGACGCCACCTGTACAGGGAGACAAGGAGCCGTTGGCACCCCTTAATATGCCAGCTTCCCTCCCTAGCCCTGCAGAGCAGGGGTGGAGGGGCCTCGGGCACCTGCTTTCTTTCATGGAACAGCTCTGTGCAATCGCGGCCCCTCTGCATCCAGCAAGAGTGTTATGGTGAGGAGGGTGAGAGGTGTTTAGTGCTCTGCTGGTCACCAAACCCCGCTGTCCAAGGAGAGAGCCCTGCTTCCCCATGCCGTGTCCCCTGGGTGTTCATTCCAGAGGGCCCCAGTGAGCCCCACCCCATCTCTGAAGCCCAAGCTAGTTTGGGGCTAGTCCATGGGCCAGGATCTCACCGGCATTGGAGTCAGTAGTGGGCACCAGGGTAGCTCTCAGCAGGTCATATCCCAGGTGTCCAGCCTCAGGCAGGACCCGCCCAGTGTCGGGGTGGATGAAGTAGCCGGGGGGTACGGGCCCTGTGTGGCCACTGGCTGGAAGCATCAAGCAGTTGGGGCCAGGCACCATCATCTTGGTGACGGGATTCACACTGATGTCATCAGCGCCCCCGTGAGGACCAGCGGTGGCTGCAGGAAAGCCAACGTTGCCTGCTCAGCCCTGGGCTGGGGGGCAAAGGGGCAGGCTGGGGGCTCCCTTGGCTGGTGACTGGAAGTTGCTGGTGAGAATGCCTCCCAACCCCCCATGGAGGGGGCTGCTCCCGAGGGCAGGAGTCTCTTCTTTTGCTGAGTCTGGGCAGGATTGCACATTTGGGACATGCCGCTGTGATATCATGTTGCAGAATGGCAGAGACAGGAGAGACCTTAGGAAATGGTGGTGATAACCTATAGGGTGATAGGATGAAGCTGGGGTACCCCTCCAGGACTCAGCACGCCTGTAAGTCCCCAAGGCAAGTCCAGCATTTCTCAAACCTGGCAATTTGCATTCATCTGCCAAGCTTTCACTTTCAGGAAGTGCCACCTGATCTGTAATTTATGGTAGTTTTGTTTGTTTCCTCCTCAGTTCTTCCCATCTCAGAGGCTCCCTCTTCTTTTGTGCAGGGCACTTCATGGGAAGCCCCTCGCAACCTTGGGGGTGCCCACTTTGTTTTGCTCTCCTCCATGCCTCCTCCCCTGCAGGGTGTTTTGGGGGTGGAACTGGAGTTTCTGTAGGGCCTGTCACCTTGAATATGGGGCCAGGTTCCTGGGGGGCCATGGCTGAGGCCAAGCAGAGCTTACCTGGCTGCAGCAGCTCTGCCCCAGTGCCGGTGCCCAGGACGCCCCAGGCCTTCAGGCGGTGGCCCTCCTGCAGCACTGCCTGGGACAGGTGGCCGAGCACAGTGTCCAGCTGGGGAATCTCCCTGCAGGGGTGTAGGGCAGGGTACATCAGGGTGCTGGGGCAATCAGGGATGGGAAGAGGATGCTTTGGTATGACCAGCTCTGGGAGCCCACGAGCCACACTCTCTCCTCCCCTGGTTCATACCTTGCTAGGCCTGACCCAGGTTGACCAGGTACACACCCTTCTGGGTTCTGCCCCGCCTGAGAGGTCTCCTTTGGCCTGGAGCCTGTTGGTGCCTTCAGCAGCCTCCGAGCCTCCATCAGTGCTGAGCAGAAAGAGGCCCACTGCTCCTGCCTGGCACGGAGGTCTTGGCGAAGGAGCTTCAGCTGGTGACTGAGGCTTGCTGCGTACTTGCCTGCCAGGAGCCCCCTCCGCCCGGCCTCCTCCTCTGCGGCCCTGGCAGCCGCTTCAGCAGCCTGAGTCAGAGACAACCTTGCCTGCTTGCCTGCAGGGCCTGCAGCCACCAGGGGGAGCAGACTCGGGACTGGATCCCCAGCTTCCCCTGGGAACTCCGGAGCATCCCGCACAGGCAGAGGGGGTGGGAAAATCCCAGGGATGGTGGCGGGGGCTGTAGCTAACAACCCTGGGGCCAGGGAGGTGGAACAGGTGTGAGAGATGCAGAGGGAGGGACCCTGGGCCCCAGCGAGGAGAAGGAGTCGCATTTGGGCACAGAGACCAGATGGGAAAGTGTGAACAAAGCCAGACCTGCTGCTGCTCCCTCTTAGAGCTCCCCAGAAGCTGGTCGGCAGAGGCTGGGGTGCAATGCGTAGCACCCCACAGCAGCCGGAGAGAGCGAGCTTCATTCAGAAGTTTGAGGTAGAGGAGTTTGAGCTGCAAGAGAGGGTGGATTTAGCCTGGGCACTGTTCCCAGAGCCACCCAGCCCTTCACTGCTGTGACTGCAGCACCCCCTGCTGCCAACAGCAGGACAGACTCGCAGAGCCAAGCCCCCTGAGACATGAGTGAGGGCCAGCCCAGGCTGGTCCCAGCAAGTCCCAGCATGCGCATTCTGCTTGGGGAACCCCTGGCCCACTATGCATGCTTGGTCTTCTAGTGCATTCTCTTTGCATCCAATGCCTGTCTCCTACTGGCATGAATTTGTTCACTCAGTTGGGCTACCAAGGACAGAGGCCTATTTTTCATAATATCAGTCCTAAATTTAATCTGAAATCTTCTATCTCCCCTGCCCATATACTTGCCTTTTTTTTCTGATTCCTTATCTACAGACTGATGATTTCTTTAGACTCTATGCCCCATAACCAGTTCTCTTGGAGATGCATCTATTCCTAGCCCCACTGCTTTCTCCAGCGTTGGGTGGGAGCATTGCCCGGAGCTGCCGGTTACCTCCTCCTTGGTCTGGCTGAGTTTGGTCGTCACAGACAGAGACTGCCTGAGCAGGATCCCAAAGAAGGCTTCTGTGTCGAACCACTCTAGGTCCACCTGCTCGTCAGCCTCCCAGCTCCCACCTGTAGGGGCAGGGGAAGCAGGAGTGTCCTCCTGGAATGCAAATATGAGCTTCCCTACAATTCTTCACTGTATCTTCTTCCTACAGATCCTCAACTGTCTAGACACAGCCTTGCTACTAAAAGTGTGGCTCTTGGGTGGGCAGCGCCGGCACTTGTTAGAGGAACTTGTTAGAAATGCAGAATCTCAGGCCTCATCCCAGACCTATTGGCTCAGAAGACCCCCAGGAAATCCATATGCTCCTTAAAGTTCTAGAAGCACAAACTCATTCCAGTGCTGCTGTCTGAGGCCAGTACCCTGAGCAGCAAGTGTAGCAGGTGAAACCCTCAGCATGACATACAATGCCTTCTGCAACTTGGTCCTCTGGGTAGTACTGGTCACTGCTTAACTTTGTACATGGGTATATTATTTTTCTTTTGGACATTTTGTATTTAGTTGTCCCTTTCCCTCTCTATACTGCGTATCCTAGTGCCTGGCAGAGTCTGACATACAGTAGCCACTCAATAAATCTTATTGAGCAAGTGAGCGAATGAAGTTAGAGGCATTGAGCGATGAGCAGTCTAGGAGGATGAAATAGGAAGCAGGAGCTGGCCGGTTGGATTTGGGGAGTACCTCTGGGATTCTGGCCCAGCCTGTCACTCACCGGGACCTCCCTCAACCTTGGGGATGGCAGAGTCTGAGTGTGATTGGCCTTTCCTCACTGACATCATCCCAGTCCTTGGGGAAGCGTAGGCGTCAAGGTTGTATCCTTGCTGATGTCTCCTGAAGGTGGGATGGGGAGCAGCCTTCCAAGCCCAGCTCAGCCTGTGACACTGAACCTGCGGGGCACATAATGGGGTGGTGGGAAGGAAAGGGGGTCCTGAGGGAGAAGCATCATCCTCTCAGAGACTCTGAAAGGAGGCAGGTCCCGGCTCAGCTGTGGTTAGGGGGCGCCTCATCGTCTCTTGCTTGGACCATTCTAACTGCCTTGTTTTCTGTAGCTTTCCCCCTCTAATCCGTCTATGTCCTCCACCCTATTGCTAGAGTAAAAATAAAAGTCTGATCAGGTTTTCTGACTTGCTCAAAATTCTTAGCCCCTGCCCAGAGGATAAAGTCCAAACTTGTTAGCAGGCTCTGGGACCATCCACAGTTTCGTCTGTCTCCCGGTTCCAGCCTTATCCTTGTCCTTACCCTGAGCTCCAGTGGCGGGCGGCACATTTGGTTCCCTGAGCAGGTGAGTGTTGTTTCATGGCTACGTGCACGTGCTCATGATTCTCCTTCCTTCCTCATCTCCCAGTGCTTCCCTCCCCTCCCCCAGCCCACCAACCCCCTTGTCACACAGGGCACATGTTCTTACACTCTCCTATTTCAAGCCTCATTTAGGGGTCATCTCTTCTCGAAAGTCTGTCCTGACCGCCCCATGGAGCACAGTCAACTTCTGCCTTTGTGTGGCCGGGGCACCCTGGACACACTTTAGCACTGTTGCATAATATAATATTTGCTGACATCTAGTTGTTTCCCGGTCTGCATTCTCCCTGCTGAACTTTGAGCCTTGGAGGCCCGAGGCTGCACCTTCCTCACCTCCGCATCTTAGCAACTATTATAATAATGCCTGTCACACATAGGGCCTGGAAGACCCGTTTGCAGGGGACGGGAGAGGTGGTCCTACAGCGTGGTTAAGACGTCGCTTGTCCAGCTGTCCTCACCAGCAGAAGCAGGCAGAGCCCCAGGAGCAGCACAGTCTCCCCCAGGACTCCTGGCCAGTCAGGCCTCTTCAGGGGTCTGGGGATCTTGGCGATGCCGGCTTGGATGAGATACCTGGGAGTTGTGGCGGTGAAGGGCCCTTCCCCAGAGCACTGGCCCCCCGGCGGGAGGGTGCGGAGGTACTGGGTGGAGAGAAATCTGTTCAGTGTTTGTCCCACTGTCTGCCAGAGACTGGCCATGGGGCAGAGTGGGAACCTGGGCCTGTCAACACTGAATGCACAGTCCACTGTGCAAACCTGGGAAACTCGTGCACATCGGTGACTCTCCACATGGGGGAGCTCTCTGCACGTGCCAGGGCTAGGTCAGCACAACCTCTCAGATGTCGTGCTGCCAGGTTGAGACGCTAAATGCTGTGTGTGGCACAGACAGCACACCTGGGTCAGTGGTTACATGATGTGCAGGTCACAGGGATAAAACCGTGTGCAGGTGGGCTCCGGATATGGAGGGCGAAAGACAAAGTGGAGGGCCGGGAGGGATGGCCAGAGGTCCTGGGCCATTCCACGCCCCTGTCGTCCCTAAATACACATGTGTGTACGCATCCTTCCGATCTTCCCTCCTTACACATCACATGCTGGGCTACTGCGGAGTCAACCTTGGCGTCCCCGGGATCATCTGTTAGGACCACGGGACCCTGACACTTTGATGGGGACATGCAGGGCATTTCCTGCCTTGCAGATCTGTCTGTGGTGGTTCTGAGGCAGTATTTTTTAAAGAGAGGGGAAATGGTGGGATGTCTTAAATGAGGCAAACCGTCACAGACAAACCATCTTCTGATGTCGGTTGCTGCTCAGACTGAAGACATAGACTCCAGGCTGCTGGAACTGCTGCAGAAAGAGGAAGGGGCTTTGCTCACTGCGCTGGGGCTCCTCGGCCAGGGCCCGGAAGCACCCCCAGTCAAACTGCTCCAGGGTGTTATAGAAGTGGCCCCTGGGGAGAGAGGAAGGAGGGAGTATGTGGCTTCTCCGGGGTGGTGGCTGATGAGAGCATTTCCTCTCTAGGGCCTCCGTGGGAGTGGGAATGGGGATGTGGCCTCTGGACACTCACAGGTCATATTCGGGGTAATGCTCTTGAGTCACCAGCAAGGCCAGTGTGTCGTTGGTTTGGAGGCAGACTGTGGGGTTTCGGATGCCCAGCTCTGGGGGCAACAGGCTCTGGTGTGTGGAGTTGAAGCCCAGTGACCAGGGAGAGGTCAGATGTCCTTCCCTCGGCGCTCCTAGTAAGAATCAGAGCATGAAGAAGAGCTGCTACTCTCCTGATAGATTTGTGCTGGGGCCTGGGAAGGGCAAGGGGAGGACAGGAGGGGCAACGGGTGAGCTGTGGTGCTCACCTGGATCCTGTTCTGGGCCCCTGGGGTCCCTGAGTAAGTCCAGTAGCTCACGACCTGGTCTGGTCAGGCCCAGGAAGCCAAGCCTTAGAACAAGACAGGGCTCTCCCTGATGCTGCAGGGACTGGGGCGAGAGTTTTTGCTAGTGCATGGATTCAAGCAGAAGCTGTCCAGCCCTGATTTGCACATGGTAGTTTCAACTTTCTGAAAAATTGAGGGGTCAGAATTCACATGCACTTCTCAGGGAGCCCTCCCTGGGGGAGATGTTGCCCCATCACCCCCAGCTTTTGCTCTTGGGGCAAAGCATACGCCATGGTAAGGGCAATGCTTGCACGCGTGTGGTCCCGAGCTGCAAGCCTCCTGGTGGCCTCCCTCTGTCCAGCTCTCACCATCCATCCTGACCACAAACAGAGGGACAGACTCCTGCCCTTGGCGCAGGTTGCAGGGGTGGCCCACAGCACGTGGTGAGGAAGGCTGGTCCAGAAGGTAAAAATCCTGGACACGAGGAGAGCCAGGGTCAGGTGGCTCAAGACACAGAGTCACAAACTCATCCAGCAGAGACGTGGGGAGAGCACAGGGCCTTCCCTGAGCTGAGTGTCCCGAGGGATGGAGGGGAGGTGGCAGTGGGACTAGTTCTCAGAACTCCACGGGGCAGCGGCAAGTTGGGGTCGTGACCTCTTGCACAGTTTCCCTCTTCTTTATTGAACATTATGACCTCTGCTTCTTCAAGGAGTTTTGTAAGATGAAATTAAATCAACAAAGGGTCCTTCCCTGGTTTGGGAACCTCTGATGTACGAGAGGTTGTGCCAATAATATGGGTCAGTGAGCAGTGGCCCCTGGACCCTACGCACAAGCACGTCCTATATGCACCTTCTTTGGAGGCAGAAGTCACAGGCCCTGGCTCTGCTTGGGGTTGGACCTCAGGGCACTGTACCTGGCTCTCAGTGCCTTCAGTGATGGAAATCTGTGGGATTCCCCCAGGACAGCTGAGCTGCAGGATCTGTCTCCATTCCTCTGGGCACAGAGGGCCGCACATTCCACTTGTGTGTTGTCCCCAGCACAGGCAGAGCCCCAGGCCTCGGCCGTAGCCACGGGCATCTCCCGGTATGGCACACACCTGCACAAAGACTCAGACGTCTTGGGGATACCTCCCTGGTGGAGGTTCACCCTAATTGTCTCCAGCTACTTCTGGGAACTGCCTCAGAGTACAGAATTCCAGCCTCTGTATCGCCAGGGAGGGGCCCGTGGAACGAGCCCAGCGGCTGGGAGGTTGGGCTTTGGAGGGGCAGCAGGGCAAAGGTGTGGTTTGTGGGCAGCCTCCTACCTCATGGGCACAGTGGTCATTCCACTGCCCCTTGGTCAAACATAGCCCCTCCTGGTTCCGGGTGGCTCCATCCTTGCAGCTCTTGTGTTCCTGCTGGACACAGCCCATTGGCTCCCCAACATCTCGGTAGCCTGGGAGGCAGGGGCACCGGCTGTCACTGGGCTGGGGTGCGGAGGGGAGGCAGGAATGTTGTTTTAGGTTGGCTGGTTAAC
>RJWJ010018543.1:0-31460 GCA_004363605.1 Indri indri
TTTTTTATTTTACCAAATTTCATTTCTATTTCCCCTGGTACCCATTCAATTTTGCTTTATATATCCTAAGATATTTATGTATCATTACAAAATGTATAGTGATTAATTAATATAAATGGCATAGTGTTAAAGAGTCTATTCTTGAATCTTATTCAAATCTCATTGTTTTATGACTCTTTATATGACTGTATGTGTATCTAGTTAATGGCTTCCAAACACTGTGTAGTATTTCATAGCATTCATTTACCTCTATTTACTAACCTATTTCTAGAGTCATTGATAGTATGGGTTGCCTTTAATTCCCTGTTTCTACAAACAATGCTGAGCCTAACATATTCCTAGTTGTCCCTTTAAGGATTTATGCAAGAGCATCTCTGAAATATACACCCATTAATGGGATTGTACATCATAGATTGCAGTAATACCATTAAATCTAACAAGGCTTTATTCCAGAACAGCTGAGCCAGTGGTGTAGGAAGGTCTCCATGTCACCTACTTGGTAATCCTAAATTTTGTCCAATTTTCTAAGTTTTACAGTTTGGTGCAAAGTGGTATTTCACCATGATTGTAATTTGTATATTTGATTACTAGTGAATTGGAACATCTCTTCATATTCTTGTTAACCATTTAGTTTCTTCCTCCTTTGAATTGCTAATGCATATTCTTTGCCCATTTTTTGACTTGAGTTCTGGATTTGCAGATGCTCTTTTGTATATTTTAGTTATCTCTTGTTTTTAGACATTATTAATACTTTTTCTATAACCATTTGTTATTTTTGTTTAAAATGTATTTCATTCAACAGAAGTCTTTAATTTGATGTAGTTAAATCAACTATTTCTTTCTCCTTAAGATGTACTTTTGCAGTCTTCTATAAGTCCTTCTCTTCAAGGTTGCTAGGGTACTCTACATTTTTTCTATTAATTTCACAGTTTCCTTTCACATTTAGGTCTTTAATCCATATAGAGCACATTTTTTATATGTTATAAGAAAAGAATTCAAACTTTTCCAGCCACATAATGTACCTGTTTTTCCAGTTCTAACTTCTAAATAATTTATTCTTTCTCTATTGGTTTGTATTGCAGTCTTTACATGCCAATTTTCATATATATGAGTCTGTTTTTGAGTCTCTATTCTGCTTCTTGGTCTATTCGGTCCAATATTGTGCCTATACTATAATGGTATTATATTTTATTATCTAAAGGTAAGTCATGATATTTTTATATTTCTTCAACTTATTCTCCCATGAATGTTGATTTATTATTTTGTCATAGGTTATTTTGCTGGTGCAAATGATGTGTTTGCTACTGTATTTTCTATCTAATTATTGTCATTATGATTGCTATAGAAGAAGGGTATAGATTTTTCTTAGTTGAGCTTGTATTCAGAAAACTTGGTCCGTTTTCTCATTAAAACTAGTAGCTTACCTGTTGAATTCTTGGGTTATCTACATAGCTGATCAAATCACTAGTAAATGAGTTTTATCTTTTCCTTTTCAGTCTTTATACCTCTCATTTTTCCTTTCCAATTTTATGTTACTGACATTGCTATAATCAACATCCCTGAAAGCTAAATTCTTGAGCATAATCTCAATTATTTTTGTAGAATACACTCATAGAGGTGAATTTTTGGGTCAGAGGCTTTTCCTATCTTAAGACTTTCAAATATATTCTTAAAATTTATACTGTAACTTTATACAAAAATGTTTTCCCAACAATAGTGTATTACGACATAATTTTTTGGATTTCTAGCAATATCTAAGATTATCTATTCTTAATTTTTATAATTTTATAATATTAAAGGTATCTTTTAATTTGTTTTTTTATTATTAAAAATTGAATCTATTTTCATGTATCAGGTATAGAATTAATGCAATAAATAAGGTAGAACAGAAAGTATATTTGCTTTCATTTGTCAAATTTTATTAAGACATCGAATAACATAATTAACATATTTGAGTGCTCTCTTGCTTATAACCAATTACCCATTCTCTAAATGCACAAATTATTCTTAATTCATAATTTCAATTTATTGAATTTCTGCAAGGCATGGTACTAGGCACAGTCAGAAATCGAAATTTTAGGAATCATGATCCTTGTTCTTAAGGAATTTCTATTCTAATAGAAAAAATAAGAGATAGACATAAGTAGTTATAACAGATGATCGAACTAATATTTGCCATAGGAGTCTCATGAATGAACTCTATGGAATGCTAGAAGAGGGAAATACAGTTATGTTCTATATAAGGACGTTTCAGCCAACATCAGACCACATTTATGATGGTGGTTGCATAAGATTATAATACTGTATTTTTACTGTACTTTTTCTATGTTTAAATATCTTTAGATACACAAATATTTACCATTGTGTTACAATTGCTTACAGTAGTCAATACAGTAACATGTTGTATAGGTTTGTAGCATAAAAGCAATAGGCTATACTATATAGCCTAGGTGTGTAGTAAGCTATGCCATCTAGGTTTGTGTAAGTACACTTGATGTTCACACAATGTTGAAATTGCCTAATGACACATTTCTCAAAATGTATCCTCTGTCAACAAGTGACACATGATTGCAACATGAAATGAAAAGGTTTTAAAGAACTCAAAAAGCAGTAGAGGACAGCTGAAAAATTTTGAATAGAGAAACAAAGTGATCCCAGTCACATTTAAGAGATCTTGACCTGCCAGTGGTATTTAAAATAGATTGAGAAAGGTCAAGAAAATAGCCTAAAAACAGATCAGGTGGTTGATAGAAGATTTAGGCCAGGTAAGACTCAATGATGAGCTTAACCAGTAAATTAATAACAGAGATGGAGGCTGGTCTGATGGTAGTGAGTTATCAGAACTTATTAACAATTGTGTCCCTGAAGTTGGTATTCAACATCCCACTGCTAAATTTGACTGGCTAAAAAATAAATAAATTAAAAAAAATAATAACAGAGATGGAAAGGAGGGAAATGAGATATAGTTAATGTTGCTAAGATTTAGCAGTTGTTGGATTTAGGAGCTTAAAGAATAGGGAATGGTTCTTACTGTTTTAGCGTGGGCTATTGAGACTATAGTGGAGCCATTAACATGAATGGGTTGGAAATCTAGAGTAAGAGTAGTCTGGTCTGTGGAGCTGAAAAAATAACACATTTCACATTTAGCCAAAAGCTGAAAAATGTGTGTGTGTGTGTGTGTGTCTGTCTGTCTGTCTAGCTCAGAATGGAACTAAAGATATGAATTTGAGAGTCATTTGCCTAGAGTTAAAGGTAAAAATCTTTTGGCCAAGATCTCTCAGAAAGAGAAGGTAAAGCAAGTAGATAAAACAGAGTTAAGGTTGTGAGTTCCTGCATATTTACAAGTACAGGATTGGTGGAGAAGAAGCCAGTAAAAGAGAAGTCAATCAATCAGGGAAGCAGAAGGAGAACTCAAAGGTGTTGAGACATGAAATCCAAGGGAGAAAAAAAGCACTAAAGAAGTTTAGTCAAAAGGGTTAAATGCCATGGCCGGTTGACAATGGCGAGGACAAAGACCAGAATTGAATCTGTTGTATAAGGGACATCAGTCACCTTCAGAGAAGCAAATCCAATAGTTACAGGTTCTGAAGCCCGAAAGTATTGAGCAGCCACAAGAAAGCGCAAGCACTGATTGTCAAGCATTGTATCTAGAAGAATAATCGTGAAAACACCATGAAACATAAGACAGTACCTCAAGAAAGGTGGGGAAAGGATTGCTCAGGGAAAGGGAAACCTGCCATATTTATTGGTAGAGTAAATGGAACCTGCAAAGAGATAAAAGTTAAAAATACAAAACGGAAACCATATGAATGGAACAAAGACTTTAAAGATGTAAGGGGTATTGGAAAAAGGTGCAGATGAAGGATTAATTTCAAAAAGGAGGAGAGGTACATTTTAGTCAAGAGCAGAGAAATATTTTGTGAATAAGTAACCTTTAACAATAAGGCTAACAGTATTTTTAATGTGTAAAAGAGATCAACTAAATTATAACCTGCAGAATTTAAGACTGAGAGCATCCTCCAATTGGTCCATTCTCTTCTCAGATACGTCAATAAGGAAAACAGTTGTTTTGAAAAGTGTCCATGGCAAAAGATGTCCTCCTGATAAGAGAATGTTAATTTTTCCTTTCTGTTAGTACCATTTGTATTTATATTAATCTTATTAATTATGCTACATATTTGAGTCAAGGGGCTAGTGAATAATTCAGGGTATCTCCTTCCACAATTTCAGGTTATAAACAAGTCCAAAAGGTTTTATGGCAGGCTCTGAAAAATAACTTTCT
The DNA here is from genome assembly GCA_004363605.1 of Indri indri. Taxonomy (NCBI): domain Eukaryota; kingdom Metazoa; phylum Chordata; class Mammalia; order Primates; family Indriidae; genus Indri; species Indri indri. The sequence goes on from RJWJ010018543.1 coordinate 4,283, forward strand.
ATAGTGACTGATAAGAGTCATGAGACTTCCTACATTGTAAATTGCCTGTGATTACAAAATAAGCCACCATATCCTGCTGCTCCCTGAGGCTGTTTCTTTTGTGGTAGTTCATCCATCCTTTGTTGTAACCTATAATCCTAAAGGATCAATATTTGATCTCATACTCTGTGTCAGTTAATGATCTTTCTAGTTGTGAAACCAAATATGGGAATAGCCACATGACCACACTATGCTGTTACTCTCCACTAGTATACACAAAATACTACACTTCGTAGAAGGGAAGGGGATAGCAAGGTGTCTACTTCAATTCAAATAAATACTGCACCCCCATTCAGTGGAAAGAGTTCACTTGCTAATACAACTAAAGGAGTGGATGAAGGCAACTGCAATACTAACATATAGTGCTCAGAACATGGCAGCACCTAATAAATATTAAGAAAGGACTAGATGACTACCATGGAAGAAAATAAACCTCTGTGAAGAAAGCCATCTATTTAAACACTTGCTTAGGAGTTTTATCGTAAGGTTAGAGACTACTGTCAGTTCTTGTAAAAGATGCGCCTTCACCTACATAAGTTGATAAACTCTCAGCTTAGGCATTTTGATAGAAAATAAAATAACTGACTGAAAAAGTAATAATTTACTAGACCCGTGGTTTGTAAATGCAAAAGTACTAAGTAATAAAATAGTATATTCCCACTCCATATCTTTTTCAAATTTGGGGAGATTTTGTGCTTTTCTTTAACATAAGCTTTATATGAACTCAGACATTTCACATTCGCAAGCTAAACCTTCTAGTTTCTTACCTGGATACAACTGGAATAAGAACAGATGGTAGCATACCTTCAACGGCTTTTAAACTGTTGCTTGATTTATGACATAAAACTTGTCTTGGCTTTAAATGCTGCCACCTCTTCTGCCCTTCCTTCTGCTTCTGTAGTTTCTACTTCTTTCTGCCTTGCACTGCATTCTGAATGTTAAAGCTTCAATGAGGCAACTGTAAAATGTAGAAGTAATAGAAATTTTGGAAGGATTATAACAAAATGTTACAAGAAGTTGTTACTATGTCATGGGATTATTGGTGATTTACTTTCTTTTTTATACTTCTATATAGTTACCTTCTTTATACTTCTTTAATATTCCCTGAAAAATTTACAAAATTTTATGTTATTTTTATAAGAAAAAATAATACTATCTATACTTTGAAAACAATGTGATGATAATCTGTGCCCGAATCACTTATTTTTTTCTTCATAATTCATTGAATAAAGCTAAAACTCACTTCAAACTTTAAATTCCTGCTTTTCAGCTTTATAAAATGTTGTGTCCTTTTTCTAATTAATTTAAATACAGGTATGTGTGTGATTATACAAACATGTATTTCTATATTTTCTGATTCTTAATGGAATTGGAAGTAAAGAAAACCAAATTTAAGCTGACATCTGAAATTTAAGAGAAGCAATGTTGCTTGCTTAAACCAAATTGAAATCCAAACAATTTATTTCCACTCACACTAATCTCTATGTAACATGAGTTAACCTTATTTTGATTTTATTCTGTGAGAGTGGGAAATATTGTGGTCAGCATTCTGACTTCATGAAGAAAATGACATTCAGCTAAAATAACATAGCTCTTATTCTAATTTAAACTATTGCTGATTTTCTTGCTGCAAAAATTCACTTTAATTTATAAAATACATTCAAATAACAGCATAAATACATTTTGTGAAGGATCGAAGATTAAGTTCTTCTCCCCATACAATTCCTAAATTCAATGGAACCATAATACCTGAAAGCTGGAAGGTATTTAGAAAATTTCTTACATAGAAATATATCCCACTTCTTGCCATGTCCACACAATTGGGGTATTTCTTGTTCTTGTGCTATTCAACTCTTCCTAAAGACCTAGCTTACAGGGCTTTTTTATATTATATTTCAAGGGAAATGTATATATCAATGTTACTGCACACTGAGAAGTAACCTAAGGGGGAAACTGTCCCAATAGAATGAATGTTCATCTTTAGGAAAGTCTGTATCTTTTAGGAAAAAGAATGGCTCAAAGGAGTCAAGTTGGCAGAGAAAGAGAATATATGATGATAAATCAATTATGTATCATCTCCTGGAAAGTAATGGCTCTGACCACCTCACTGACTACCTCACAGGATTATTGTGAAGATAAAATGAGAATTTAGGTGAAAGCATTTTATAAATTCTAAAGTGCTGTGCAAATAGTTTTATTCTTCTTGAATAAGTTCCATCCATGCAGTGTCTGGCACAGTGTAAAAATAGAGGAGTTGTATGAGAACCCAAGTTAAACTTTTACTTAAGCTGAGTAAATCGATCACAATTAGGAACATTGATTTGTAAAATTCTTTCATTATTTTAAAATGAGATTTCAAGCAATGTGTTACAAATGAGATGACATTGTTTGAATTTTCTATCAAGAAATTGTGCAGTTTAGAGGGAAAAATCATCTAGTAATGTGACTAATTTCTAGTACTCTTTTCTCTTATTATAGTTGGTTGCTCCAGTTCAACACTGAACTTACTGGTTTTTGTTTCTCTTCTGCCATTTGTATTTGACATTTGTTATTCAGATTACATTTTCGATCATCATAATGCATTCACAGTTGACAAATTTATTAATATGATATTTATCCATTATTTCATTTCAGAAAATATTAGCATTGTAATAATTGTGCTTAAGTTGAAAGCAACACATACGGTTTTCCAGGTACAATGTTTTATGGATATAAAACTGTTCACAACTTCCATGGACAACAACAGTGCTGATTACAGATCATTCAAACAAATGTTCTTTGATTTGGCTATTATAACCACGTCTGTCTCTGCTAAGGGGGGAAAATAAAACTAGTGATATAATTCCCTATGTGTTGAAACCTTTTAGCTGGGAACAGCTTTTTAATGGCTTTCTTTGCAGTCAGCAAGAAATGTACATTTATTCAACTGAAAGCAACAATGATGATAAGGAGAAAAAAAATGTTTCCAACTCTTGTTTCACTACGCGATTTTGAAGATGCTTTTGTGAAGTTTCATTTACAGTCTCTGACAAAGCAAATCAAGAGATACATATATTATCTGTGTGTAGAACACAATAAAAGTATGAAGAGAAATAAAATGACTGCATTGGATTGATATAGCAGTGTATATCTGTCCAGACAGGGCCTATTTTATTCCTAATCATAAAGAATTGGCTGGCAAATGTTAGGTATTTATTCACATTCGGAAAAAAAATTTTCCAGCTCAATTCAATATAATAAGTCATCTAATGATCACAGCCTTTGTAACAAAAGAACTAGCAGGATGTTGCAAATATGTTAGTGCAGAACAGGGCAAAACATTACCAGGCTCATCTGCTAGATGGCTTCTCTCTAATTAGATGACTGCTAGAATCTCAACTGAAGTCACATCTCCATCACCAACATTGGGGAATGTCAAAATAGTGTGCTTATCGTCAGATTTAGGCATATCCAAACACTACATTGATATTGGCTATAATAGGATTTAACCTCTTTTCTTTAGTGGGTGCTCTGTGAAAGATGTGAAATTAAATCTCTGCAGGCAGAGTTAAATTTAAATAGGGATTGAGTTCTAAAGTCAGTAAGTCAAGCAGAAATCTGGTAGATTCAAAATTACCATTGAAAGGTGGTTATGCTACCTTTAGGCCTCCAGCACTTAGGTCCTCATAAAGCCTGAGGCCAAGAGTTACCTCCTGTTTCCTTTTGCATTTTAGTTGTGACCTCCCCTGGAATAGTGGACATCAGGATCTAATCTGAACCAAGGAAAAATCCCATGAATCATATTCATTCATTCTCTCTCTCTCTCTCTTTCTCTCTTCCTCATTCCCTCTTTTCTCTCTCTCACTTCCTTCCCTCCCCCTCTTTCTCTCTTTTTTCTGTTTTTTCAGAGCCTGTATAATTGAATTCATGGAATTTAAATGAGTGGTATGCTAGTGTACTATCCTGAACCTGACTATGCCACTCTGAATATTTAAATACGTTATTTTTCCTTTAACCTTAAGATGCTGTTTTGGGATAGGCATTAATACCTTCATTTTAAATAAGGAAACTGAAACAAATGGAACTTATGAAATTTGTAGGTCAGTGATAAATCCTGAGTTCAAACCAACTCAATTCTAAAACGCATGCCCTTTATATTATACTGCCCCCAATGCCTAGAAGTGTAGGAAAGTATAGAGTGTGGCACAATCATAATGTAAATAATAGAGCTGAACTTGGCCAGATTATTTGAATGATTTTTAGAGTGCTACATAAAAGGTCTTCATTAAGTAAAAAGTGAATCTCAGGGTTGGAAAAAGGATTAGTGGCTAGTGGTTATCCAGGCTGTTATTTCACTCCTATCACTCTTCTCAGCCAGGCCCTCACCAGCTCCTACCTGGGATATGGCTAACATTTCCTTGATTACTGTTTTTTTTTACTTTGAACTCCTCCCTTTTTTAGACCAACATGTTTTTAGTAAGAATCTTCCTAAAACACCTTTTTCATCATATTATTGCCCTCTTTAAAATTTTTTAATTGCTCTCTGTGATGGTTAATTTTATATGTTCAATTGGCTGGATCGTGGTACCCAGATATTTGGTCAAAAATTATTCTGGATGTTCCTATGACAGTGTCTTTTGGATGATATACCCTTAAATCAGTGGACTTTTAGTAGAGCATATGGCCGTCCATAGTGTGAATGGGTTTCCAATCAGTTTAACAATTTAATAGAACAAAGACTGACCTCCTTCCCAGCAAGAAGAAATTCTGCCAGCAGACTGCCTTTGGACTTGAACTGTGACTGCAGCTCTTTCCTGAGTCTCTGGTCTGCTGGTGTATCCCACCAGACACTGTGTGTGTGTGTGTGTGTGTGTGTGTGTGTGTGTGTGTGTGTGTACACACCTATCAGTTTTGTTTCTCTATACTCCATATTTTCTCTTTCATCAAGTTAAGCTCTTGACCTTGGGTTTCAGAGCTTTCTGTTATTAGAAAGCATCTCTTCATTCAAATTCATTTCCTGTCTTAACTTCTCATACACTTTATCCACCATAGTCAAAATTTATTCATTTCTTTCCTCTTATCCCTAATCTTTGTCTACAAAACATCAATAGGATACTGAAAATATTTAACAAGTATATACCTTTTTTTTTACGCCCCCATCACTGCATCAGCTTTCCTTACCCAGAATAGTACAAGTTTGAAACCTATAGCAAAATATCATAGCTTATATTATAAACAACAGAAATTTATTTTTCATAGTTCTGGAAGTGAGGAAGTCTGAGATCATTTTCAGATCATTTCAGATTCATTTTCTGATAAGGGCTTGTTTTCCGGCTCATAGATGGAGGCTTCCTGCTGTGTCCTTATATGGTGGAAGAGAAAAGGAGTCTCCCTTGGATGTCTTTTATAAGGACGCTAATCACATTTATGAGGGTTCTGACCTCATGACCTAATCACCTCCTCTCTTAGTTCATTTTGTGCTGCTGTCACAGAATATCATAGACTGGGTAATTTATCATGAACAGATATTTATTGGCTAACAGTTCTGGAGGCTGGGAAGTCTGAGATGAGGTGTTGGCATCTGGTGAGGACCTTCTTGCTGTGTCATCCCACAGCAGAAGGGCAAATAGAGGGCAAGAGAGAGCAAAAGATTGAACTCGCAGCCTTGAGCCCATCTATAATTGACAGTAATCATGAGGGTAGAGCCTGCATGACCTAAACACCTCCCATTTGGCACCCCCCCCAACACTGTTGGATTAGTGATTAAGTTTCTATCACATGCTTTTTGAGGGTCTCATTTAAATCATACACCTCCTAAAGGCCTACTTCCTAATACCATCACTTTAGGGGTTAGAGTTTCAACATATGAATTTGGGGAGGGGGCACAAATATTCAGACCATAGCATCATACTCCTGGCCCTGAAAACTTTATGTACTTCTCATGTGCAAAATACACTCATTCCGTCTCAGTAGCCCCCAAAGTCTTTATTCATTCCGTCATCAACTCAAAAGTCTAAAATCCAAAGTTTTATCTAAATATCCTCTAAATTAGATATGGGTGAGACTCAAGGTACAATTCATCCTGAGGCAAATTTCCCTTCAGCTGTGAGCTTGCGAAATCAAATAAGTTGTGTGCTTCCAAAATACAACTGTGGGACCAGCACAGGATAGGTAGTCCCATTCTAGGGAAAAATAGGAAAGAAAAAGGAATGATAGGTCCTGAGCAAGACCAAATCCCAATAAGGACAATATAATATTAGGCTGAAGAATAATTATCTTTGGTTCAATGCTCTGCCATTCAGGCCCAATGAGGCTGTGGTCCTGCCTTCCAGACCCACTGACATGAGAGTCCCACCTTCTGGACGCACTGAGGTGGCAGTTCTGCCCCCATGGCTTTGGGCAGCCCCAACTTCACAGTATCTCTGTGCCTGGGTTGTATACCTAGTCATCCTAGGCTGGAATGGCATGCTTGTGGCTCTACCAGTCTGGGGTTATAGTGATGACCCCAATGTAATGGCTTCTCTGGACATTAGGGCTCTCTGAGGTGGCCCCACATTCACTGGGGCTTTTGTACTCTTGCCTCTGAAGAGGGTGGCAGCCGCATGATTTTTGAATTGCCTTCAGGATCATTCTTCTATTGTTTTGGACAATACGGTCTTGTTTCTGTTTAGGTGGCTGACTAGTCTTGTTCTAGGATGGTCATATGGCCACATGTTTGGTGTTATATCCCAAACACCCTTTCTTATTCTTCATAAAATGGGCAGGCTGAGAATTTCCAAATCTTTAAAGTTCTGTTTTCCTTTTGATTAATAGTTCCATCTTTAAATAATTTCTCTTGTCTAACATTTTACTACAGATGGTCAAGAGAAGCCAAACCATGTCTTCAGTACTGTGTATAGAAAGTTACCCAGCTAAATACCCAATTCCATCCCTCATGAGTTCTACTTTCCAAAAAACACTAGAACACAAACACAATTCAATCTAGTTCTTTCCACATTGTAACAAGGATCACCTGCCCTCCATTGTCCAATGACATGTTCCTCATTTCCATCTGAAACTTCATTGGAAGGGCCATTACCATCCATATTTCTACCATTATTCTGAGGTGACCACATAGATATTCTCTAAGAGGATTAAGGCTCTCTATAGTTTCCTTTCTCTCCTACTGAAACCTCACCATAATCACCCTTTATGGTTTGTTCACAGCAATATAGGGTGATTCTAGCTTCCACCTCAAAATTCTAAATGCCCTATATCCATTACCCAGTTCCAAAGCTGCTTCCACATTTTTAGGCATTTGTTATAGTAGCACCCTCACTTCTCAGTACCAATTTACTGCCTTAGGCTATTGAGATTGCCATAACACAATACCATAAACTGGGTAACTTATAAACATCTTATAAGTTTATAAACAACAGAAATTTATTTCTCACCATTCTGGGTGCCGGGAATTACAGAAGCAAGGCAGATTCAGTAACTGGTGAGGGTCCACTTTCTGGCTCATAGTCAGTGTCCTACTGTTATGTCTTCACATAGTGGAAGGAGTTAGGAGTCTCTCTCAAACTTTTTATAAAGACACCAATCTCCTTCATGAGAGCTCTTTATTGGTAAAAGGCATAGGCATCAACTTGCCATGTCAACTTGTAGTGGATGACTGAAACACTATTGAGCTATTGAGAAGGATTTCTGGCTGTCTCTGTGCCTCAACAAAGAGTATTATAATTAATGAGCAATGCCACATGGCTAGGGAGGGGAAGGAGTAGTAGTGTGCCAAGTATTTACTCTATTCGCCATGCTCATTGTAATCATTATAACGCAAAGGTAGTGTATATGTGTAAAGTGTACATGTGGTCCATCACTGTCTGAAACATCATTATGTGGTCCATGGCTGTATTTAGCTTATGATTCTGGTGGCTAGAAAGTCCAAGTGCTTGGTCCTGGCATCTGTTCACCTTCTGGGGAGGGCCACATGATGCATCACAACACTACAGAGAAGCAGAAAAGCAAGCAGGTGTGTGCAAAATGATACGCAGAAGAGGTAGGACTCACGTATAACAATCCACTCTCTTGGAAACTAATACATTCCCAAAAGAACTAATTCAGTATAATGAGAGCAAGAACTTACTCACTGCCTCAAGAATGGCACCAAGCTTCCAATGAGAGTATAACCCCCATGATCCAAATGCCTCCCATTAAGCCCCACCTTTTAAAGATTCCATCTTCTAACAATGTCCATTGTGGCATGAGTTTTGGTTCCAGCATGAGCTTTGGTGGGAGCATTCAAACCATAGCAGTACATTTTCTTTCTCTCTCTGTCTGTCTATCTCTCTCTCTTTTTCTTTTTTCTGCTGTGAAATGCCTCTCTTGTCAGATAAATACACACACATACACATACACACCATCTTTTTTGCACACAACCATAAAAAATTTACTCAATCTCATAAATCTGAGATGCCACAAAATTCACCAAATTTAAATACAGAAAAACAGATTAGTTCCTTAAATGAACTAATTTTAAATCCACCATTTGGAGAAGTAATAAGAGATGAACATTTAAAATAGGTAATAATTCTGTCTTAACTAAAGACTTATAATTGAAATGTCTGAAGTACTAGTCAGAAGGAAATTGCACTAATCCAGATGAGATGAACTTATTGAAAAAGGATAAAAAGTAAATTTTAGTAATCTCTGATGCAATGTAGAAGACTTTGAAAAACAAAACATATTGGGTACTCTTTTCGAATGGCAATTAAGATTAAGTAGCATCCTTTAGCTGGATGTCGTGGTGGGTGCCTGCCATCTCAGCTACTCAGGAAGCTGAGGTTGGGGGATCCCTTGAGCCCAGAAATTCAGGGTTGCAGTGAGCTATGATAACACCTGGGTGACAGAGAGAGACCTATCTGGAAAAAAAAAAAAAAAGATTAATTAGCATTCTGTTATAAATGAACAATAGCCGCAGGGCAATAGATCTATATATTCATTAAGTTTCATTTAAAACCTATTTGTTTTACATAAAATTAAATTTGCATACAAATAAGAAATTCTCTGTTTTTGAAACTTTATATTAAATATAAAGACCTCAAGTAGTGCTTTTCACAGAGTGGGCAGTCTATTTGTGAAATATGTATGGAATGAATGAATGGCATCAATAAATTTTCTTTTAAATACTATAGATTAGAACAGTTTGAATTATTGCCTGGGAAAAATTAAGTAAAAAGTAAGATTTTCACTCAAAGAAGACTGTTCATTTATTTACATTGAACAGAATCCGTGTGGCCTATATTCATGTTCAGTTAATCTGAAGAGCACTCTTGGGAGTGGGAGACTGAGAACTTTAATCTCCTTCCATGGGCTTCTCTGTTTTCTTCACATCAGCAACCCTGGATTAACTTGCAGTTCCTCAAACACACCAGCCAGTCTCGAGCTTCACACTTGCTCTTCCCTCTGCCTAGAATCCTCTTCCCCCAGATGTCTGCATGGGTCACTCCTTTGGGGATGCAGCTTTCTGCTTAAATGTCTCCTTTCCAGAGAGACTTCCACACCAACCTAAGACACGATCACCTGGTCCCTTTCTTTCTTCATGTTTCTCAACAACCCTTATTGATTCTTGACACTATTTTCATATTTATTTGTTTGTCTCCTCTACTGGAATTAAATCCCATAAAGGCACAGACATTGTTTTTCTTGCTCACTGCTGTATGGGCCAACATCTAGAACAGTTTGTGGCACACAGGAGTGCTCTGTAATATTTGTTAAGACTAAATGTGTTACATCACGAAGAAACTAGAGGAGGTCAGGTAGCAAGGTGAATCAACATTCCCGAAAAACATCTGTGATGAATCCTCGTCAGAATTCCTCTGTCTGGATAAGAAAGATGGTACTCTGAGATACACAGAATTGCTATAGAGAATTTACATCCCGTCCTTAAAGAAAGAGGACCTACCCTGGCATTTATTTAAAATAGGAATTCAATCCTTAATATAGGAACTTCAGCTTTTGTTCCCTATTGCATCATTCACACAACAATCAAGTGCCAATCAGGCCATTTTGAATAAGATAAACTAAATCAAATAAAAATTAGATGCAAACATCAATACACTTAAATTTCAAATACTGTTAAAACTTGAAGAAATAGCTTAAAATTAGCATGAAAATTAAGCAAAAACAGTTAAACTGAGTTGTTAAATAGGGCCATTAAGGAGACGAAGTACCATTCAGGCTATTTCCTAGCCAAATAACAATTTGTTAATATAAGCACATTGGCTACAGATTAATTCCTTATGATGTAAAATGGGCACTGGTTTCATTCTCTTCACTGACGCAAACTTCTACCCTCTAAAAGCTAGTGTCAAGGAAAATAAGGTAAAGAGAAATGCACTTTTGTTGTGTGAATCTTTGGTTGAGACTTAAAATTACAAATTATGATGTTTTTGTTTTTGTCGTTTTGTAAAATCAAGCGGATCTTATCATGGGGGGAGGGACATATCCAGGGTCACAGAGTTTGCTCCTCTGTATTACTGTGGGTTTGACCTTGCTACTGTGGCCATAAATAGCACTATGTATTTCATCTAATCTACTCTTGAGTATTCCCAGTGATAGCACCTTAGTGACCTTTTCTCAGCAAATTATTCCGAAATCTAATCAACTTTACATTTAGAAATACTTTCCTAATGTCTAACCTAATGGTCTAGTTTCAGGCTGTTATACCTCGTTATACTACCTTAACAACTGTAACGAATTCCTCTTCTTATTGGGTTTTTTCACCTCCCCAGTATCTGTGCTGTATCACAGCCATTTGTACAGTCTATTTTCTAAACAGAATTGGGCAAATAATGTTCCCTTAATCTCACTGAAAAGACCATGATCTGCAAATCCTGTATCACCCTTATTACTGTGATCTAGATTCTACCTCTCTTAAGAACTAGAATGACTTCGCATTTTAAAATGCCAAGTAAAGATATAGTGCTTTCTCTCTGGTATTGTGCAATGCTATTGTCAGGTTTTAGTCTGGAACGTTGGTTCTTAGTGTGCTCATGGCCAAAGAATGACAAGACCCACCAAAGTTAGACGAGCATGAGGTGAAGTTTATTGAGAGGGAGAAAGATAGCATTATAGAGCAAGAGCGAGACATAGGTTTGCAAAGCCTGACACATACACCACAGATGACGGCCACACTCCTTGTTGCAGCAGGAAAAGAGAGCTTGGTTATGGTCTGGGTCTTGTTTTCTGGTGTCCAGATAGGGACCTCCCCATGGTTCAAATGTCACCATAGAACCACTTTGATTGGACAGTAGGGGAGTTGCATGACCTGAGTCTTCCTGTGCCTGTGGGTTCCAGGTCACTTTCTGGATTTTATGGTACCCATGCAGCTTGGGCCATGGGCTAGAGAGTCCTCTGCACTCTTTTGCAGCTGGCACACCAAGTACTGATTGGCAGATTTGTAGGGTATTCCCTCCTCCCCCAGGTATGGAGAATTAGGGTCAGGCAGGACCACGATGTGGCCAACAGCACCCACTTTCGTCCCTAGGAGACCCGGAATCCCTCACTATCTACCTAACACTATCACCAGAGTTTAGTCAGCTTCAAAATGGAAATGAATCTACTAATGTGATATGATTGATGGTCGGCAACCAAACGGCCTAAATGTTTCTCTCAGCTTGATCAAACTTTATACAGGTTTCTTTCTACCTATAGGCCCCAACCTCCCTATTCTTAGAGTATTTACTTTAAAAAAATTGCAATTGTAATTTCTTTCACTGCCCCTTTGAGTCATAAATCTTCTACAACCCAGGAGTACCTTTCACATGGGAACCGTCCCTTTGAAATGTAATCAATACAGGCAGCACCTCCATTACCCAGTGTCTGTGGGAGTGTAGGAGCCTAACTTCAGTAAGCGCCAATTAGCCAACAAAGCTGGCCTAATCACACGGCTCAATCTCCCCTCAACATCCCCCTGTACTTTTCCATTAGCAGACCCCAGCGCTTAAAAACTCTCCCACGTTTTGTTTCAGCGGGGTAAATTCAATCTCTCTCCCCTATTGCAATCATCTTGAATAGTCTTCCTTGCTTGTTTAACTGGTCCAGCGCAATTTTTCTTTTACATAGATAAGGAAAGAGGCAGCCTCAGCCACTGTAAAACACTGAATGATTTCAGTCTTGATAAAAGTTAGATAAAACAGATTATTTCAGCACAAGTCACGTCACATATAATCAGGTATTTGTGAGAATTTATTGAGCCATACATTTATATTTGTGCACTTTTCTTTATATATTATATCTATAGTATATATATTCAATCAATAAGCTTACTTAAAAATATAGTTTCAATTCTAGCTCTGTTATTTATAATGCTAAGACATTGGTGCTGGTTACTTAGGTTCTCTGAACCTCAGTTTCTTTATAGGTTAATTGAAGAGTATAATACATACCTCATTGGGTGGCTGTGAGATTTAAATCAATCAAATGTTATAATGCAGTTATATGCAGTCTCTAATAGTCAGTAAATGATAGCTGTCACACTATTACTTGTCAGTTTTTAAACTGTCTTTTGTAGTAATTGGTAAAAAGTTACTGAAATAAAAAATAACTCCCTTATTTCAGCAGTCCTCCTATGGGTCAAAATGTTCATTCTACCTTTCTCCAAAACATTTAGACTGTTAGGTAATTAAGACTTAAATCTATTTGCCTATGAATAGCAATAAATCCTACATAGCTTATAAGACAAAAACATCTAAATGCAATCTAGTTTTTAGTCCTATAAACATTCAGTTTTAAAATTAGTTTTATAAACTTCCTGATGAATTTCCTACGTTAAAGTCCAATTCAGCCAGATCGTTCCTAATCACTGGCCCCCACCCAATATGTCTCACATATTTTAGGTTTACTGATCATTCACTAATTCAATCAACCTTTATAATTACATGCCAGACATTGTTCTAGGTGATGGGAATATTGAAAAGACAAAGATTTTATCTTTTGGAGCTTACTGTATAGTGGTAGAGTTAATAGCCAGGTAAAACAGATAAATCATTAGTAATTTCACTGTTATAAAGAAAAAAATAGAGAAGAGAGCTATCAAGTGAGTGAGAAGGTGATCAGGAAAAAACTTTTTCAAAGGAAGTGAAATTAGTGCAGAGACTTGGATAATGATTAAAAATTTTTAAAAAATTAAAAGAGCCTTGTAAATATCTAAGGAAAAGTGGTTCCAATTAGAGGCAACAAGTGCAAAGACCTAAAGCAAGGAAAATCTTCAACTGTAACTGAAGTGTAGGGAGCAAGGAAGAGAGTGACAGTAATGAGGTCTGAGGCAGGTAGGGGCTAGATCAGAGAGGGCCGTGACCAGAAGTTGTCCTAAGGTTCTTCTAATCAGGGGAGAATGTAATCAGATTTATGTTTATAAAATGCTCACCACAGTTCTTATGTGAGGGTTACTCAGGAGTAGGGGTGGAGAGTGGAGGAAGAATAGACACAGGGAGCCTAGTTAGCAGACTGTCACAGTAGCCCAGGTAAGAGGTGATGGTGGCTTTAGCTAGAGTAATAATGGATAAGATAATGAGAAATGATGAGATTCCAGATGTACTTTGCAAGTAGAGTTGACAGAATTTGATGATAGATTGAGTATGGAGCTCCCTAGGGGAAAAAAAAGAATGTCCCTTGGTTTTGGCCTAACCAATGTGAAAGACAGTACAATGAAATGAGATGAGGAAGTAATAGGAGGTGGGGAATACAAGCCAGGGTTCAGTTTGAGGTGCCCATCTATTCCCTCTCCCTTTTTCCTATTTTAATCTTGCCCATTCTTTCACATCCAGGTCAGAAATATTCTTTTCCTAACAAGCTTGGTCTGTGATTATATTAATAATTTAAATCTGTGTAGCACTTAAAGTTTTGCTTTGTTCATTTGGTAATTAATCCTAATCTCTGTGGTTAAATTCATATACTCACAGTTATTTTAACTAGAGTGTAAAGCTTTTGAAGTCAAGGAATAGGCGTAGTAACTTTTTTTTAGCATTTTATCACAGAGTATCTTAAAATTATATAAAAGTAGAAAAAATGTAAAATAACCTCCATATTCTTATCACCAGCTTCAACAATTAGCAAGTTATTGCCAGTTTTGTTTCATCTATATAGCAATCTATTTTTCCCCTGCCCCCACTGGATTATTTTGAAATAAACACCAGATACTTAATTTCATCTGTAAGAACTTCAGCATATGTTTTTGAATGGTAACTTTTTTTTTCATAAACATAACTACCATACCCTAAGACCTTGAAATTAGCAACTTTTAAATATTTAAAATATGATTATGTCATAAATTTTTTTTATAGATTTATGTGTTCAAATCAGAGTCCAAATTATATCCACACTTTGGTATTGGTTGATAATTCTCTCAAGATTCTTTTAATCTACATTTCTACTTTATCTCTTTCTTGTGTGTGCAGGGTGTGTCTGTGTATGTGTGTGCGTGTGAAATTTATTCACTTAAGAAGCCAGGTCATTTGTCCTATAAAGTTTTCTATAGTCTAAATTTTTGCTCATTTCATCTCCATGGTGTCATTTAATATGTTCCTCCATTTCCTGTACTTTTAATTATCATTTCAGCATTTAAAAATATTCTTTTCATCACCATAACATACTTTTATTCTCTTGCTAAAAACTGAATAGGAATATGAAAACATGAGTAACCTGTGCTATGCTAAAATAACTTCCTTATCCCAGAAGAGATTCTATTTAAAATTCAATATCTTACATATTTATTATGTGCTCATCACAAAAAAGGCCTTGCATTCTCAAGCATATGAGGGAATATTTTGAAAATACATTGAATTTATATACAAATAACCATAACTTGTTTTGTCTCAATTTTGCTTCAAAATTCCTTCATTTTAACAAAATTATTTTAATAAAATATTAGCTTTTCATCCTTCAATGCCTGAACCAGGCACTGTATGAAATGTTTTAAAATAAAATGAAATCCATTTACTTCTATTTTAGCCCTAAAAATATACATTGATATTTATTTTATTAAAATCGATGTGCAAATAGAAAAAGTGTTTAAAGTTATAGCAACAGGTTTAAAGTGAAATTAAACAAAATTCATTTGGATTGTGTGTCACTTCTCTTTAATTCCTACTTGCATTAGATTTTATTCAGAGATACTTCTGTGAAATATTTAGAATACAAATTGTAATTAACTTTTTATACCAGCTGAGAAAGAACAACGGGGGACTTGTATCTAAATACATCTCACTCAGCTCTATAAAATAACCAACAGTGCATTCAAGTGTGGGAAATTCCATTTTGGAAAGAGAAGTTGGAAAACTCACTCTCAAATTCTTAAAAGCAGAGATGCTACCACCAGGTGCAAGATCTACTACCCCCTAAAAAAGACAACTGTTTTATCATCTGTATTAGTTTTGTAGGGCTGCTGTAACACAAACTGAGTGGCTTAAAACAACAGAAATTTATTCTCTCAAAGTTAAAGTGTCAACAGGGTCATGCTCCCTCTGAAGCCTCTATAGGAATATTCTTCTTCGAATCTTTAGTCACTGGTAGCCCCAGAGACCTTCTACAGTTTGTGGCAGTGTAACTCCAATCTGCCTCTGTGTTCACATCGGCACAGCCCCTCTATAACTCTTCTCTTTGTATAAAGATGCCAGTCATATTGAATTAGGGCCCAGCCTTATCTTAACCTAATTATATCTGCAAAGATTCTGTTTTCAAATAAGGTCACTGCACAGATACAAAGGCTTATGACTTTAACATATCTTTTTTGGAAAAACTCCATTCAACCCATAACATCACCCTCCCTCACTGGAGATATATAAAAATAGAAGTAGAGCCCAGGTTCTTGAATTCTCACCTTGGGCAAATTATTATGTACCTGGGGCAGTTGGGAAAATTACTATTTAAAAGTTTGGCTTGCAGCATTTTTCTGTAACAGTAATTAGCCTCTACAAAAGAGCCACAGGTTTTAACCCTGAATGATAAAAGGCAAATGACACAAATCATTCAGCAGGTCTGACTTTATTATTTTTTTTCTTTTGTTCTGTGAAGGCAAGTTTATCTGTTTTGTCCAGATAGCACTCTCTCATGGACATGTAAGGGTGAAGCAGAGGGAGTGGCCTAAATAAAGCCATTTAGGACTGCCCTTCCTCTGAGATTGTGCCATACATGATGATCAGCCTTTGTTAAACTACCTTTACCAGAGGTGAGTCCTGCTTTGGTTGTGTATTTGGTTCATTGATTAGTTCTGTTTTTCTGAAATACTTCTCTCTATTCAAGTTATGTTTTCTCTTGATTGTCCCAAACACATCTGATAATCTCTTATAGTCACTTCCTCATGCCAGCAGGACCCTTGGTCAGCACTTACTCGAATTTCCTCCTGCCTCCTGCATCAGCTCTCCTTCATTATCTTTGCGTGGGGTAGTGTGGGGACACTCTTGGACCCCCAGAGTTGGTATGAAGATTATTTTAAAGTGAGGCCATTTCAGACTTAGATGAAAAAATAAGCCTTTTTGGAGCTTCCCATATCTGACTAAAGGTAGAATCTTTTGAGAGGGAGGCTGCTATAAATTCTTTCTCTTTCACAGCCAGGAGAGAGAGAGAGATCACTAGCACCAGGATAAAAATTTGCATAAACAAACATTATCACAAACTGTCATACCTTCCATTTGTTTCCTTAAAAGCCTATTGTCTTTCCTTTATTAAGCTTAATTGTTTTTCCCATATAAGACTTTTTTCTGTCTCTCCCTTTTTCTTATTAAGTTGGGAAATAAACCCCTATCTCTAGTTATTCAGGGAGCTACCTCCTGTATGCCTACCATGCTACCGTAGGCATGTGAGTAAACTTTGTCTTTTCTCCTGTTAATCTGTCCATTTTTAGTTCATTCATATTTCTCCAACCATTCCAACCTAAGATAATAGAAGAAAAGTTTCCTCCCAATGGTGGTGAAAACAGATCAAATGATACTGTGAATGAAGGAGTTTCACAAGGAAATACAGAAGCCAATTGGGCAGAGGAAAAAGGACTATGAAATATGTAAAGACCAAAAGACATGCTGGCAGGAGAGCCCAACTTGATCGAAAATATGAAAGAAATTTGGAGAGAGAGAATCATTGAAAGAGAAAAAGAGTAAAAGAGCTTTGCTGTATAAACGCTGGCTTATGTATCTTGTACCACGAGGATAGAGAATGAACTTTGTCCTGTTTCCCCCAAAGCTGGAGCTAACAGAATCTAACTTACTGATATTTTAAAGAGCTACCGATTAGCTTTACTCTCCATCACCTTTCCTCGACTTCTTCAGCTATTGTTCCTAGATTTAACACCCATGCTGCTCATTTATCCGTAGTGCAACTCATGACAATCCTCCTTCAGTTTGTTCAACTTACTTTCTATGTCTCCCTGAGTGGCAGCCCTTCTCCTGTGGTACACATACTATTAATACCAATAGAAAGCATTACTTTTACAAAATGCCCAAGTATAATTGATTACACTTGGCTTGTTTCCATTAAAAAAAAGGCAAGGCAATCAACACTCACTTTTCTTCCAATAACATTCTTGCATAAATAAAGCTTTTCCTGATAGTCCTCAGTATAATGCAGAGCATGATGCATATTTTCTATGGTTAGTGAATTCTTTGTTTCAGTTGCTTCCAAGGCAAATATATTTGGCTCAGACCTCTGGAAAGTTAAGCAATTAAAAAAAGTGTCAGATAAATGGCATCAAAATCAAACCTCAGTTGAATACAAATGCACGAGCACACAGTGGACCTTTGACATTTAACAGAATAATTCTCAAAGGTCACAAAGTGACTACCACTCTCATTAGTAGTAATTATTAAATAACTTTGACATTGTGATTAACTTTGGTTTCATGTGTGTCACAAAACATCTTTATATATGAATATTTTTACAATTGCGTTAGGTTCTAACATCGTAAATAATTTCTTTTCTCTCCTTTCCCTCCTCCTTCTCTTCCTTTCCTCTCTTCCTTTCTTGCTTTCTGAGTTGTATCAAGAAGTTCTCACTCACAATTTGCAAGGCCCAGTACAAAATGAAAATGAGGAGCCCCTTGTTCAAAAAGAGGAAAAATATGCTATTAAAGATATTAAAATGTAAAGTTTTTTCCTTCAAAATATTTATACTTACGTAATAAGATAATGGTGACACATGAGTAACACCATAAACTTACAAATTGCAAAAAAAAAAAAATTCTACTTCATAACAGAGCATTGTTTCTATTAATATGAATATAATTGTTTATCAAAGAAAATAGCCTGTACAGAAGAGAGCATGTGAAAATGACACCCCAACAGGGAAAAGACAAAGACATGGACCGCTCTGGCACACATGGAGGGGCGCAGCAAGGGCTCTGTCCATGCAGGCTTTCCTCCCTCTCTCTCCCCTAGTATGGGGTCACTCTAATGGCATCCAATAGGACTGGCTCCCTTAATGGGAGAAAAGTGTGCTGAGTGTCTGTAAGTCACTTGGGGATGTGGGCCAGCCTGCCCAATCTTGGTCCCTCTCCCTCCCTGGGCCTACAGCATTTTCCTGATTGTGAACTTGGACCTCAGATCTATACTCTTTTTAAGAGGGAACAGAGGAGGATAGGAAGAGTTCCAAGAGGGTGGGAAGAAGGAAAGTTTCCTTTGTCCACCTCAGCCAGAGATCTCCTTTTCTGTAGACGGCACTTTGAGAACAGAGAGATGGAAACAAGAATTTCTGTGTGACTGTAGAGAGGACTGTAGAGAGGTTCTTTCCCCACATACCTGCAGTAATTGTGTTTCCAAGGCTCGGCTAGAGGGCATGAGGTCTGTGGAAATGATGTGTTCTCAGAATAACAATGGCAAAATTAACTAAGGTTAAGTCACAGCCTGGCCTAAGTAGGAAAGTACAATGTTTGCTATAAGATGGGATGGATTGTTCACCAAAAAAGCTGTGAGAATTGGCTAATTTGTAGGAAAACTACTAGGAGAAAAGATCTAGGAATAGATATTGGTGATGCTGAACCAGGGAGAGAAGACTATAGGCTTTTAGATATTTATTGATTTGAGTTTATTGATATGGAGGCACTCTTGTGACTCAGAATTTAATCTCCTGGCAAAAAACATCTGGACTTGGTCCTGATGCACACTACTAGGATATCTCCTTGAAATTTGAAAAGATGATAATCTACTATAAATGTCATAGAGGTACCAGTTATGCCTTAACTTCATATTGGAGAATGTGTCAAAAAGATCAGAGAGTTGAGCATGTTATAAAGAATTTATTATGTAAAACCAGTGTACCCACCAAATGATGTTTGCCTTGGTCCATTTTCTGTTGCTATACAAATACCTGAGACTGGATAATTCATAAAGGTTATGGTTCTAAAGGTTATGAAGTCCAAGATTAGGTGCATATCTGGTGAGGGCCTCATGCTGCGTCATAACACGGCAGATGGCATCACATGGCAGAAGCACATGCGAAAGAGACAAGATACAGGGGCAACCTCGATTTCAAGGTAACTAATCCAGTCCCGTGAGAGGAAGAACTCACTCGCTCCTGTGAGATGGCATTAATTCCTTCATAAGGGAGATCCCTCATGACCTAAATGCCTCTCAAAGTTCCCACCACCTCCCAACACCATTACATTGAGGAGCAAGCCTCAGCACAAGTTTTGGTGGAGACAAACCATATTCGAACCACAGCAACTTTGTTCCAAGAAAACTCTTAGAAGTTACTGCTTTTACTAAGAAATATTCTGGCGAGGTGGCATCACTGAGAACTCAATATGGGATTACTCTCTTAGGATGGAATTGATGTAGGAGATGCTGTTGTGTAACTGGCTTCTCTAGCATTAATGGAGATAAAATTTCAGACTAACAGAGTCTAGGTGGCAGTAAAGAGGTAAGGTAGATATCATTTCCTGTAACATGCAATGAGGTTGGTAAGGCCATAAGGGGCCTTGACCTATAGGGATCTACAGTAATGGCTGAGGAGAACATGATCATGAACTATGAAGTGATTATATAAATTGAGCTGTCCATTATGAGCTGTGCATTCTCACACTCAACAAATCAAAAGGTCAAGCAGGCACAGACTAGCAATCTATTATAAAATGCAAATGGGTTATTGGGGGTCGGAACCCAGCAGGTTCGTGAGGCACAAGTTCCATGAACAGGTGATTCATACCTCCTGCCTCTTACCTCTGTAGCTCTGACTTCTCTCCTTCAGCTCATCTGTGTAGCCTCATGGTAAGGAGGATTTCCTAGGACCAACTGACAAAAGATTAAAAAAAAAACAGGCCTGGTTCACAGATGGGCAAGTTCAATATATTCATAAAAGCTAAAAATGGATATCTGCCATTTTTTACATCTCTGCACATGAATGGCCCTAATGTAAAGTGGTGAGGGAAAACCCTCGTAGCAGTACACCTGGTCAGTAACTCTTTTGTGAAGAAGTGGCTTCATAGGAGGATATATGCAGATTCTCGGGAAGTGGCAAATGACTCGGTGTGTTGGTCAGAGGCCTAGATAGATCAAGACTGGAATACAGGAGACCGGGGGTCTGGGAAAGAGGCATGTGGGAGAATGCACAGGGGTAGGCACAGTCTGTAAATCTTTATGTCTCAGCAAGTATCCACAACAAAGGAAACACTTAAAGCAAGGAGGACAAAATGACTTGGATATTAGATATCAGCCAGACCTGGTCCTTGGTTACCCTGGTGCTTTTTCAATGGGCTCAAGAATAGAGGAGCAATAGTGACAGGAAAGAAGCCTGTGCACCAACCCCATATCCTACAGTTTCTTCACCAAGGCTAATGCAGCTACTGCTGTTGCTGAATATTTGATCTTCAAACAATACTGACCAACACTAAGCATGGAGCCCACCACTCCTCTCACAACCCCCAATATAAGACCATCCCCTAAAGAGAAAAATTAACCAGCCACTTGGTAACAAGTTGATTACATTGCACCTCTACCCTTCATGAGGGTACAACAGTGCCAACTTGGACCTCACTAATCCAACTAGTGTTTCACCCTTACTAGGAGAGAAGTGTGTTGAGCTATGCATGGGTTTATCTTTGCTGCCTCCCTAACACCATATTTGAGAATTCACAGAGTGTCTGATCAACTGGCATAAGATTCCCAGTGAGATAGCTTTGGATAGAGAGTGGAGAAGTGAACAAATAACCACAGGACACATTGATTTAACCATATTCTTCATCATGATAGCCTTGTAAAGTCTTGGCTGAGGTATCTACAAGATTGGGACACTATTTTTCAAAATGTGAAATAAACTTACAACTAATGGCCATTATATGATGTGTCTCAGATAACTAGAATACAATGATGAAAAACAAAGGGTGAAAGTGGCAGTGGCCCTTTTTATCATCACTCCTAGTGACCGTCTTGGATATGGTGAACTCTTTATCCCCCAAATTTTAGGTACTGCTAGATTAGAAGGTCTGGTTCCCACAAAATGAAGGGTTTTTGTTTGTTCGTTTGTTTGTTTGTTTTTTATTTGTTTTTCCCCCCCCCCAGGAGATGCAGTAAAGATTTGACTAAATATAAAGCTTGGTTTACCACCCAGCCATTTTAGGCTCCCCATGCTGACAGACCAGCCAGTGAAGAAAACATTGTGTTGGACTGGCAAGGTAAATGATCCTGATTATCATGAGGAAATAGGTAGGTGCTATATAAAGGGAGCAAAAAGATGTATGTTTAGAACTTGGGGGATTCACTGATGTTGCTTTCAGGTTTCCCATGCCTGGTGATAACTGTGAATGAACAACTGTAGTAATCCTTGCCTGACAAGGGAAAGTAACCAGGGGCTTAGACCCCTAATGGTGAAGGCCTGGGTTAACCCTTGAGCAAGCAGCCTACACCAGCAGAAGTGTTGTCTGAAGGTGAGAGGAATAAAGATTGGGTTGTAGAGGAGTGAGATGATGTATGGAGTTTACAAATTATGACCTAGGGACCAATTGCAGTTGTAGGCAAAACAAAAATCCCACTTTTGTCTTTCTTTCCTCTCATTTTTAAGAATATTTTGTTTTTGAAACAACTAGCCATCGTCTTAAAGAATCAGTGACCAAACACAGTGAAATTAAAGTGGAGCATGAATGAATCTGACAAGTACAAGGGGTGGACCACAGCAGACACTGTCATGGTGTTGCACATTGCCCTTAAGCACTTACTGCTCTCATTCAACTCCTGAAGGCAAGACCCCAAAGCCTTGAGTGAGCTGAGGAACATAGTCAGCCATGACATAAGGAAGGCTGGAAGTGCTGGGGAATTAATCTCCCCAAGAACAGTCCTCAACCAATGATGGATGACAGGTGAAGGATAAGTACCCCAGCTTTCTGGTCCTTCTGGTGGGGAACTCTCAGGGATAAATTACACAGTCCCCTAAAGGTCCCCATCAGAACTGAATTTAGTTGAAAATAGTAGAAATCTGCTCACTAATGCATATTTATTTCCTTTTTCCCCTTTCTGACTCACTTTCCGACTCTCTTATTAATGTTTTCTTGGATAATCTGCCAAAAAAATTACTTTTACTCAAATCCTTGTTTTAGGGTCTGTTTCTGGGGGAAGCCAACCTAAAACACTCTTGCGGAAGCATAAAGGGACTGTCAACTCACATAAAAATCAATTGCAGGATATGTACTAGAAGAGATGTTTTTTTTTCTTAGAGAAATTTAAAAAATATTTTGATTAATTTGATTCTTAAACATAGAAAAATGAATATAAAATTCTATGATAAGTCATATAATAGTTAATTTCCAACATGTAAAGCAGGTAAAAGATATACTAACATAAGAGATTAATGTAATCTCTATTGAAAGTATCTAAAAGCAATAAAGGGAAATATTAAGTGTGTTCATACTAGGAGAATTCTCTTATGGAAAAAGTTTTAGTTAAATATCTGATTTGCATCTTATTCTTTTGTCAAATCAGGGAAATTAATGATTTGGATAATTGTTGATGAGGCAGAAATTATTAGCATTAATCACTGACATAATATGTTTCTAAGATTTCTTATAGAGCATTTTTCTGTGTTATCTACAACCAACGTGTTGGACATAAAATAACAATGAGAATTGAGCCATATTAGATAGTGGTCTGGACAGAAAACTCACTATAGTCACTCCGTATTCATAAGTTTGTTGTGGGAGGTATAAACACAAGAAGTGTCTTTTTAGAGGCTTATGCTATTCTAGATGATAAAGCTGGTTTTCAGCATTTGTAGCATTTGCTCTAGGCTCAAGGTCTAAAAAGGACTCTCCATACCTTAAACCCAAATGCAGATTTTACCGTCACCCTGATGTTAAGTCAGAAGGGATGGCCATGCTGAAGCATACACATGAAATGAAACAAAGAAAGATCCAAAAAAAGTGAAAGAAGACAAAATTGAGACTTATTAGAGATAAGACAATTATGGAAGCAGACAGAGGAGATCCAATGTATATGTAATTTCTACATTGAAAAAAAGGACAAATGAAATAGACAATAATATTTGAAAACAACATAGAAGATAATTTTTCTGAAAATAAAAATAGATTGAAAACAAAATAGATCCCAGAAAAATTTGCTACATAAGTACTAACACCAAAACATGTGCTAAAATCATAGGTCATGAAATGGGTGGTATATTAGTTTGCCAGGGCCGTCATAAGAAATTGCCATAGACTGGGTGACTTAAATAACAGAAATTTATCTCACAGTCTGGAGGCTGGAAGTCTAAGATCAAGGTGCAAGCAGGTTATGTTTTTCCTGAGGTGTCTCCTAGGCTTGCAAATAGCCATCTTCTCCCCACGTCCTCATGAGGCCTTTCGTCTGTGTACATGCATCCTTGGTGTCTCTCTTCTTATAAGAACAACAGTCATATTGGATAAAGAACCGCACCCTTGTGACCTCATTTAACCTTAACTTCCTCCTTGACAATCACATTAGAGGTTAGGGCTCTAATTTGGTCCATAACAGGCAGTCAGGAAGGATATTCAACCTTCTACGAGAGGGTGATAGGAGACTTGCTTCACACAGCCCTGCAGCAGTACTTAAGCCACAAGGCAGCTGAGTAAAGCAAAAAAAAAAAAAAAGTTATCAATAATTTTACAACTAGGCAACTTGTTTTTAAAGTATTAAAACAAAGACCTTTTTTAACATGTATAAACTGTGGTAAATATTTTTCCTGAGCCCTTCTTGAAAACAAAGTTAAAGGATGAATTACACCCATGAAACCAATGGAAAATCACAGTTAAAATCCATAAGTACACATGGGGAGACATACATACACAGGTAATAAAAGAAGTAGATTTAAATAACTATTGGGATTATGACTACAAACCAGAATGTGTAATAAGCCCCAAAGTGGTAAAAAAAAAAAAAAAAAAAAAAAGTTTACCATATATCTGAGGCTTAGAAAGGAATTCAGTGAAAAATTCCCCTTCAAATTAGATTAGTACAACAAAAAACATGTATAAGAATGCTTGTAATAGCATTATTCATGCGTGTGAAACTGAAAGTGTCCAAATGCCCCTCAATGGTGGAATAAATAAATAAATTATAATGTGTTCAAATAGTGGAATACAATACAGCAATGAGAAGAGACAGATTACTGTAAATAACAATATAAATAAATCTCACAAATAAGAGAAAAAAGGCACATAAAAGATTGCATACTATGTTATTTACATAAAGCTCAAAAATAGGCAAAATTAATTTATGGATCAGAAGTCCATATAGGAAGTAGTGCTGAAAAGTGGGCACAATGTGGGGCTTCTGGGATGTTGGCTCTATTTTTGATCTGGATGCTGGTTACCTGGGTGCACTCGTTTTCTGCGCACTCATTGACGTATGCACCTTCGATCTGTGCATTTTTGTGGATGTATGCTACACTTTTAAAAAGCTCCAAGAAATTAAATTGTTAAAAGCAACTTTAGAGCCCCTCTTCAATGCACAACAGATAAATTTTTTAACAATCGCAAACAAGGCGAGGATTGGTAAAACTTAGACACGTTAAGACTGATAATAATCAGTTTTTCTAACCCTATTTTTAAGTCTGATAGAGATATTATGTTAAGAGATAAACACCAAAATAGTTGCTTTTGGAGACCAGACAAGAGATACTACATTCTATGTTTGGTGAATAGGTGAAGACATCAGGCTAAAACCTAAGGACGGAGGATACTAGGGAAAGGAGGCATATCAGAGGAAATCTGAGTCTTCCTAAGATGAAAACCTGTTTGTGAAGCAGTTATTAAGAGGTCCTCTTGTGGACTGAAAAATCAAAGAAGCCACTGGAGATGCTAAGAGGGAAATTTCAGCTAAAATGATTACTTTCTTGACACACTTGTGACTTAGTTTAGTGTTTTGCTCGCCTCACTGATCCGATCAAATGCTGTGACCTGTTTTTTCTACATTCTGAAAGTCTTCATAATTCACTGCTTCTTCATGACCCCAGCATCTCTACTCTGGTCCAGGGAAATTGTACATGAAATACTGCACACTATTTCTCTTTGGTCTCATGCCCCATCAAATTCTTCTCCATGATATACCAAAGTGATCTTTCTGAAATCTGACCACGTTAAACTTTAACTGAGCACTGTGCTCCTTGAAAGTAGTTATAATTAAGAAGTCTCCCACCCTTCTGTGTTCCAGAATATGTATTACTTCAAAAAACCACCTTTCCCCATGTAACTTGGATAAAAGTCACAGCTGCCTCCCTTGTTTACCTATGACAACACCACAAACAGACTCTCCAAATTCCCACTCTTTGACTCCTAAGAGATTAGCTGAACTTTTTGTATACATTGACCAAAATACCTGCTAATTTATCTCTACCAAACTTTAGTTAAGCTTCTCTTTCACCCCCAGGTCCATGAATTTTGCCTCACCACCAGCATAAGCCAGCACACAACCCCTCCTTAATAGTCCCTTCCAGGATTAGACTGTCCTCAGAGTAAAACATTGTCTGACCTAATCTCCAATCATGCCACTTCCATTCATTCATCTCATTTCCCCACACCTGATTTTTTCTAGCCTTGTTCACTCCTCCCTATAAGAGAAAGCCTTTTTCTGCCTGATCTTTGAGATATTTGCAGATGTCATGGTAGGAACATTCTTCTTACAGCAATAATACCCCCTCCCCCATTGAAATAATCTGCCTTCCTTTATTGTGATAATCTTTTTGAATAAATTCTCTCTGTACCTAAATCCAGATTAGACAAATCAAAATCTGATCATGCTACTCCCCTACTTAAAACCTGATTGGCTTTTCAGTGTATTTAAGATAAAGCCCGAATTCCGTCTTGTTTACTAGTCCCTTTCTGGGCTAGTTTATCTCATGCCCATATTCCTTAATCCTGTCTGTTTCCACTCCTTAACCACCTCCCTTGCTATGCCCTTTCTCAAGCCATCCTGTATGTCTTTGTAGTTACTTATTAATAAGTAACATTTTCTCTGGAATTTAGACTTTCAAACTTTCTGTCTCCTTGCCTTACCCTCAGCCTTTTTGGATTTATCTTACTTATCTCTCAGGCCTCAGATTTGATACTCCTTCACCAAGGAGACCTTCTGGGACCTATTGTGTAAGAAAGAGCTTAGTCTACTTTTAAGTTCTTCTAAAAACTTCTTGTACTTTATTTTTCATTGTAACTGCTTCTTTGATGATCTGTCTTCTCCATCATTAGACTCTCTATCTCAAGAAGACAGAAACTGTGTGCTTCTAATTGTTGCATTAATAGTATCTATCCCACAAAAGGCACTTAATAAATACCAATTGTATCAGAATAATTATATTAGTTGAGTGAAAGAATGAGTCAATTGCTTAGACACAGGAGAAGCAGAGATCAAAATGATGAAATCTGCTTCCAACAAAGAACAGTTTATTAGTATTATTTTGGTTACAAGTGACCGAAACCGAACTTGAACTAGCTTAGGCAAACAAACAAACAAACAAAAAAAATAATGGTTGCTGATCTCCTAAGAACATCAAGGGAAGGGACATGTGAATTAGTTAGGGCTCTCTCAATAGCAAGTTTCAGGAAACTGAACTTACTTTTACTAAAACCTTCTGGGGTAGGTTTAGCTTTAGGTGAAGCTTAAATGAAAGATTCAAATGGTGTTCCATGATCTGGTCTCATTGTCTCCAGTTTCTCACTGCTCTTTCTCTGCCATGT
>RJWJ010018544.1:0-31475 GCA_004363605.1 Indri indri
GATGGAAATAGAAAAGAAAAGGTAAGAAAAACAGGGAACAGAGCAAAAACACCTAACATACATGTAATTGGAGTCCTAGAAGAAATAAAGACAGAAAATGGAACAAAAGTAGTATCTGGAGAGAAATTAGCTAAGAATTTTTCCAAACCTTATGAAAGACTTCAAGCCAATATTTACAAAGCTCAATAAATACAAAGTCAAATAAATAAAAGTAAATTCATACTGTGGCACATCATAGTAAAACCCCATAGATCCAAAGATAGAGAAAAATCATAAAAGTAGTCATAAGGCAAAAAAATACAGTTATCTTAAAAAAAAACCTGCAATTACGCTGGCAGCTGGTTTCTCAACAGTAACAAGGAAAACCATAAGACTATGAAATAATATCATCAAAGGAATAAAAGAAAATGACTGACAATCTAAAATTCTCCAGCAGAAGAAAATATCTTTCAACAATGTAGGTAAAATCAAACCACCTTAAGACAAAAGCTGTGTGATTTGTCACCAACAGATCTACACTAATGAGAATGCAAAGGATGTTCTTCAGGTGAGAGCAAAATAATCCCAGAAGTAAAGGAAGAAATAGGACAATGCAAGGGAAAATTTCTAGTTATATCTATTAAATAAATGAATATTGGCTGTATAAAATAGTAATAATGAACTCTTATGATTAATATTAAAATTAAAATTAAAATTAGAATTAAATTAGAATTAAAATATAGAACAATCACACGAAAAGTGATTAATGGAATTAAATTATTCTAAAGTCCTTATATTTTCTAGGAAAAGGGTAAAAGTATCAAATTTTATAAGTCAAGGAAGCATGTTGTG
Source organism: Indri indri (assembly GCA_004363605.1). Taxonomy (NCBI): domain Eukaryota; kingdom Metazoa; phylum Chordata; class Mammalia; order Primates; family Indriidae; genus Indri; species Indri indri. The sequence goes on from RJWJ010018544.1 coordinate 832, forward strand.
ATAATTTGGGTCACCATTAAGAGTAGCAAAAATATGTATAATTACTGAGCTAATAAAATTGGGGAAATGGAATATCAAAAATGTCATGTAACGAGAGGCAAATAGAAAGCAAATAGCGAGTTAGAAGATTAAATTCTGCATCCAGTCAGGAGAAAGAAGCCACACAGTATTTTGAACAGGGAAAGTTTAATATTAATATAAATAATATTTAACTATATAATAGGCGGGTACCTACTGAAAGGTAAAGAAAACTATAAAGAATGCAGGAAGAGGAGGTGACGGGAGTATCCTCTACCTCTAGCGCTGAGGCCAACCTTCCAAAGTAGAACAAATCTGGAAGCCCCTCCTTCCCCTAGGGCTGAAATCCAGACCTCATTGGGAGGGTTGTGGTCATGGCCCACAGGAAGGCAGAGAGGTTTGCTGAGGTGCTCCAGTGAAAGAACTCACTGGGAAGCCTCGCTCTAGGTCCCAGAAGAAGCTGCTCACCAGAGAGATGCTACATGCTTTTGACCTCTGCAAGTTCCTCTTTGTCTCTCCGGTGACTTCTGCTGATGAAGCTTAACAGGCTGCCAGCCATCAAGGGAGAAATGTTCCAGTATCACAAGCATGCTGTGAAGGGTGGATTTGGGAAAGAGAGGCTGCTATGGTCTGGGTGCTTGTCTCCTGAAATCTCAAGTTGAAATTCGAATCCCAGTGTAGCAGCGTTGGGGGTGTTTGGGTCATGGGGGCGGATCCCTCATGAATAGATTAATGCCCTCCCTAGAGGGTGAATGAGTTCTTACTCTATTAGTTCCCGCAGGAGCTGGTTGTTAAAAAGAGCCTGACACCTTCTCTACCCCTTGCTTTCTCTCTCACCGTGTGATCTCTGTGGCTCCCTTTCATCTTCTGCCGTGAGTGGAGGCTGCCTGAGGCCCTCATCAGATGCCCAGTATTGACCCTTCTAGCCAGTAGAATCATGAGCCAAATAAATTTCTTTTGTTTATAAACCACCTAGCCTCAGGTGTTCCTTTATAGCAACACTAAACGGACTAAGAGAGAGGCAGTAGGTCGATACATGGTATAAACTAATGAATTAGTAATTGCATTAAATATAAACAAACTAACTGATCCCATTAAAAGGCAAAGATTTTCAGGAAGTCACAACTAGGTGCTGTTTACAAAAAAAAAAAAAAACAACAACAACACATTTAAGACATGGAAGACATGAAAACAAAAGTATGTAAAATGATAAGCTGAACAATGATTTAATAAACAGTGACCTTACCACACTAATATCAGATAAAGTACAGATAAAGTAGATATTAAGACAAAACTATTATTAGAAATAAAAAGAGACATTTCATTATAATAAGTTCAATTCACAAGGAATATATAACATATTAAAATTGTATGCATCTAATAACTTGGCCTCAAGCTATATGAAGCAAAAATTGATAGAGTTACAAAGTGAAATGGACAAATTCATAATTATATTGCAGCATATATTTCTCAGTAACTGATTAAATAAGTAGATAAAAATCAGTAAGAATATAGGTGTGTATAATTGTTGCAAGGATAGACACATAGGACACTGGAAACATACAGAAAACCCACAAACAGACCTACATGCATAGGGACCCTTGGTTTATCACAGAAGTAGCATTGGAGTGTGGTCAGGGAAATCATGGTCTTTTCAGTAAATGTTGGGACAAAGAAAAGCACTTACTGTAAAGAAAATGAATGGTACAGTGGACTAATGTCAAAATTATGAACTTCTGTTCATCAAAAGACATTAATAAGAGATTAAAAGACAAGGTACAGAGAGGGAGAAGCATTTGCATAACATTTATTAAATATATACTGACAAAGAGATCACAACCAGAGCATTATAAAAAAGACAGACAACTCAATAAAAAAAGGGGCTGAAATCTTAAACAGGCATTTCACATAAGAGGAAACGCAAATGCCTAATAAAGATGCTCAATCTGATTGGTAATCAGGGATATATGATTTAAGCTAAATTGAGATACTAAATACCCACTTGAATAGCTAAAATTAAAAGTCTGACAACGAGAGTTGGTGAGAAAGTGGTGCAAAAACAACTGTTATTCACTGTTGATTAGAGTGTAAATTGGCACAGCCATTTTGGAAAACAAACATTATCTAGCAAGAATGAAGATATATATGTTGTATGACCTAGCACTCCCTTTCCTAAGTATCTACAGAAGTAAATGCAGGCTTATGTGTATCAAAAAACATGGACAAGAATTTTCATAGCAGCTTTTTGTGCAATAGGAAAATGTCCATCGACAATAGAGTAGATTAGAAAAGAAAATGTGTCATATTCATTTAATTAAATATCATACAACAATGGAAATGAATTAACTACATTTCTTATTTACATTATGGGTAATTTTAAAAATAGAGTGATACAGCCAGGCGTGGTGGCTCGCGCCTGTAATCCTAGCACTCTGGGAGGCCAAGGCGGGCGGATCATTTGAGCTCAGAAGTTTGAGGTTGCTGTGAGCTAGGCTGACGCCATGGCACTCTAGCCTGCGCAACAGAGTGAGACTCAGTCTCAGAAAAAAAAAAAAAAATAGAGTAATAAGTAAAAGAAACCACCTAGAACAAATTTATATAAAGTTCAAAGCCAGGCTAAATGAAACTGTAATGTTTAAACTGCATACATATGTGGTAAAAATAAATGTATGAAGAACAGTAACAACATGAAACTGTACAAGTCAAGACTGTGGAAATGGTTTAGAGCAGCGGTCCCCAACACTTTTGGCACCAGGAACCAGTTTCATGGAAGACAGTTTTTCATGGACTGGGGTTGGGAGTGGGGGGATGGTTTTGGGATGATCCAAGCACATCACATTTATTCTGCAGTCAAACCTCTCTGCTGACGATAATCTGCATTTGCAGCTGCTCCCCAGCACTAGCATCACCACCTCAGATCATCAGGCATTAGATTCTCATAAGGAGCACACAACCTAGATCCCTTGCATGAGCAGTTTACAGTAAGGTTTGCGCTCTAATGAGAATCTAATGCCGCTGCTGGTCTGACTGGAGGTGGGGCTCAGGCAGTGATGTGAGCAATGGGGAGTGGCTGTAAATACAGATGAAGCTTTGCTCATTGCCTGCTGCTCACCTCCTGCTGTGCTGCCCGGTTGCTAACAGGCCAGGACCAGTATCAGTCTGCAGCCCCTGTGTTGGGGACTGCAGCTTTAGAGGAAGAAATGTTGTTATTCAGTGCAGCAAGTGGGATTCCTGGGGAGATGGCAATATTCTTTTGCTGTATCTGGGTGAGAGGTACATGACTGCTTTTTAATAATTCATTTAGCTCAATATATATGTTGTTGCATTTTGCTAAAGGTGTGTTGTATTTCATAACAAAACAGCTTCAAATAAAAAAATAAATAATCTTTACATGTTGAAGTAATCCTAAAATGGCTGAAACATTGTGTTGGATATTTTCTGTTTGTTCTCTTTTAATCCTGATAATAACACTATGGGAACCATATTTTACAGTATTATCTCCATTTTAAGGGTATGAACTATATTGCAGTCATTTTTATCTTCCAAAACCTGGCACCATGCCTGGCATTCAATAGGCACCATATATGTCTGATATTAAATTGGGGCTTACAGAATTAAATGCTTTTCCCCCCAAGACAGCACATGACACCAGGAGTGGCACCTCTGTCAAGCTTGCTGCGTCTGCCTCTCCACGCTCCTGCTGTAGCACACAGAAGCTCTCACTGATTCTGATCGCCAACTGCACACACAGCCAAACAGAAAACCTATTTCCAACCACGGACTGCAAATAGATTGCAAGATAAAAAGGCAACTAGAAGGTTAAAAGACAAACTTTGACTATGGAGCTTGTGCATGGTGGGACAAAATGAGAATTGTGTACCTTTTACTGCTGTGTTAAACTGACATCAGACAGGGAACCAGCATCCCTTCCTCCAGGCAAGAGACACTGTCCTTTTGCCCTAAGCACACTATTTGCAGGTTTTATTCTGGAAGCAGCAGAGAGAATATTAAATTTTTATTTTTAAGTACTTTGAATTTTCCTCTTTTTTCCATAGCTCACAGTATGTTTAACTAGTTCATTAGAATGTAGTCAAGAAGTACCGGTGTAAAGATTATTTAAATACGATTAAACAGTCCTCAGGCCTAGTTCTCTGGACATATTCCCCATTGTGGAGGTAATAAAAATCTGTTTCCTATTGGTTTCTGACATACAGAAATTATACAAAAGTCTAGTTGAACAGAAGGGTTTTACCCTGTGCACTGACGGTGACTAACTCAACAGATTATCCGAAAGAGGAGCAAGTTCTAGGGACTCTCTTGACAAAGGGGTTTTTCAAAATGTAGGTCGCAATTCAGTAGTGGATCCCAACAATTTAGAAAAAAATGGAAAAAAAAATAGATTAGACAACATTAAAGTGCCTTGTCCATAGGAAGGGTGAGTACTGTTTCATGAAATCTTTGTTTAGCATTGTATATTTATGTGTGCATGTGCATATGCACGTGTATATATATATCTACAAATTTGCATTTATAGGACTGCACTGTGTTATAAAATGTTTTTCTTAATGTAGGACATGGCAAAAATATATCTGAAAAACCCTGATTTAGATGCTATTTTTTTCATACTCTATAAAATATATGGTAAAGGCTTATAGTTATAAGTCCTCACTTTTGTAACAATTTAGATTGAAAAAAGAGAAAAATTGGGGTAACTGGTATGTCATTGCACATGACCTAAGTAATCTGAAACAGTAACTTGATAGTGGCCTAGAAGCAAATATTTAATAGATAGCTGGCTGACCAGCAGGCGCTAGTAAATTCTGTGACATCATTAAAGCAAGAATCAACTATTCTGCACTGTTATTTTAATCTGGTCCAAAGGCAACAAACTGAGGCACAGCTGAGCCCATGATCTATGCCAAGGCACACTGAAGACTAACCCTCTAACTCATCCTAACCACCGCCAAAAATTTAGAACCACTCATGTTACTGACCTTCAGTCCCAAATATCAACAGAAACGGCACATGACAAAGCAGAAATTTCATCATGTCATCGAAATATTTCCCCTTGTTCACTGCAACCCCTCTTGTTTTAGTGTTTTTGGCTTACTTTTGTCTCTCTCTGGACAGAGTTAGTCCCATTTCATATATGAAAGAGATTATAAAGGTACCTCAACTCAGAATATTTCTCATTTGGGCATAATGACTTATTTAGATATTGAATTATTTGGGGTATATGAAAAAAACTTTAAAATTATTAAAACAAACAGACCCTGGAGTATTCAGAGGTAAATCTGCTCTGACAGAGTGTATGTAAATAAAACTTTGGCAAACTGATTATTTTACTGTAAGTGCAAAAGCATAGGCATACATTATGAATGAAGATTTGTGAAATGGTTTGGTAGAGAAAGGAAGAAAGACATTCTGCTTGTGAACATAAATAGACTAGGTATTTTTGTAATTTCAGCATGAGTTATGCCAAAGCATGCAACGGCCTGGTTGAATCCTGGACAGAGGCAGATATAGATTGAAAAGCAGTGAGAGCTGAATTTTGTGACTGATTCTAACATAATCAATTACCCTTGGTCAGCATGACTTCTTTTCCACAGAGGTTCTGTGGGAATGATGGTAATAAAATGTCTTAAGTTCAGAGAATGGTTTGCTCCATTTCTGAACTATGGAGCTGAATACCGCTACTGAGAAGAGAGTAAACATTTGGAGGGGAGATTAACTACCTTTTTCAAAATACGCTATTGCTGATTTCTCATACTCTTTCTTTTACTCTAAGGGAAGAGAGTACAATCCTGTTTTAAGACAATTTAGCACAGATTCACTGCCAAAGACCTCTCCAATAGACAACTTACTGATGTGCCAGGAGTTGGGCAGTCTTGTACACACATGTTTCTGTTTTGTTTTTACAACAAACCTGTGAACTAGAGGTTGTTATCCTTAAATAAAATAAGGCTAGTTAAACTCTGGGGCCTGTTTTCTAATTCATGAATTTCTAACCAACTCCAAAGCCTTAACACTTCCATACAATGCAGTTTGACAACATTTTACTTCTACCTAATAAGATGCTCTGTGCTACCAAAAAATAAGTAAAAAATTTCAAGTAACTTAAAGGCAAGATGATATTTACATACAAAAATCATGAATTCTCATATGTAATTATGCTTTTAATGGAAAGCCATCTTGTGCACATAGCTATTATTTATAGGCTACACAAAATATATGAAATATTTTATATTATTGCTCAAAATCTTTATTAAGCACCTCATATTCTCATACTAGTTTTCTCATATTGTCATATTAGTGACCACTCTTGAGAAAAATACTATCAGGTGATTTATTTAGGCTGAGGTTTGGTTTACTCTTTAAGAAATAATTTTAGGAAATACTGCTGTCAACCAACTCTCAAACAGTTCCATGACCAATACAGAATTACAACCTTAAAATTTACCTTTTAAAGTACAAATGCTTCTTTCTAAAAAGACTGGAAGCAAGTATCATGGCCCACGACTACTAAGGACAAACATAAACAGGTACTGTGTGTCTTACTTATTTTCATCTTTGAGATTATGTGTACTCAAGCAGTGGGCGCATTACGTAAAACAAAGTTGACAGCATGTGCTGGTAGAAATTGGAAACCAAGAAGGAAGTTAGTTTCCTTTATCCCTAGGATTTCCTAACACTTGTGGCTGTAGGGTTGTACTCTATTTTTCTATATTAGAGAATTCGTACCCTTTCTGGTGAAAAGAATATGAGAAATAGCCTTGGAGTCTTTAGTGCTAAATTTCCAAAGAAAAAGTCAGAGAACAAGAACAGAAAGAATATTAAATGTTTCATTAGGCTAAATAATTTAATGCCCTGAGATTTATTTTTTAAGGCAGTGGTCACTTAAAGGAGTGCTTAAAGTAAAACCAAAATGAATAGACACCCCCTCCCCAATTGACCAAAGTCCTTGATGTAACCAAAACGGTCTGTCAGTGTCCTATTTTCAATGAAAGGGGTAGATGAGAACACTTGATGTCAACTTAACTATCTTGTGAAAATAATCCCTAAATGTCAGGTGTTTTCTTGAGGTCAGTACACACTGTTTAATCTCCTACCATACACTTCTAGAGATTGAAAGTTGGTGTGAAGAATGGTAATCCTGGATCCATACGAAATCCTCTATCAGGAAGAAAGAAAGAAGATTTAGTCATCTTTATTGCAGTGAAGTGCACTATGGCATCCGAAGTCATTTTTAATGTAAGGGTTGGATAAAAGGCATTTTTGTGATAAACCAAAATATACTCAGGAAAAAAATCGACCAAAGCATCCTTCATTCCTCAAATTGAGAGGATCTGTCATTAAGAGATTTTTTTTTTTATGGAGGGGGCAGGGGTTCTGGGGCTTTACATAAGAAAAGTTAACAAATAAGTTTCTACATTTGAGATTAAGTTCCTTCTCTTCTTGGGCCATAGCAGGCAAAATAAGCGCTGTTGCCATTATCCATTATGTTTTCTGTGAGATCCAAAATTTATTTAATATATGACAGTGGTATATTTAATTTCATTATGAAATTACTATTATTTGCTATTGTCGGTCTCAAAACTGATAAATCAAAATAGCATAAGGATGCCTACCAGAACCAGGGTCAAGGGATATGGAACAGCTTTGTTCTTTTTTTTTTTTTTTTTTTTTTAACATCTCCAATGGTGAAGCAAGTATAAAATCCAAATCTGGCTCATGAGTTCATCTATTCTCTGACAGAAGATATACTAGATGGCATTGTGGGTTTGGATTATCCCTGCTTTATAACCAACCCTGGCATAGTGCCCAGAGTGCAAGATTTGAAGGGCATTGATTCTCCTTGTGCAGTATTGCAGGGCTGCAGCTGTCCCTGCCAAACGTCCTAGAGGAGGTGCCCGCAGCCCACAGAATGAGGAAATTCAGGCTCTCTTGCACCTGATACTGGAACTCTGGAAAATGGGAAGAAGAGGACTCATATTTAACTCCAGACTAATGTTTTCAAATATTTTTAATTGCTTGCACACCCCTAAGAGTTCCAAACAATTGAGCACATTCTCCAACACACGGTGATTTTGTATTTACAAATTGTGTACATATATTATTATATGAATAAAATATACAAACATACAAAATAGAATTTTAAAATATATAAACAAAACTTTTTATATTTTCTTGCTAAACCTCAATGGACAGTCTTGAGCAATCCTTGGATTGCACATCCCCAGGCCCCCTTCCACCACCACCACACACATACACTCACACAGAGACACACACATACACTCACACACACACACACACACACACACACACACACACACACACACTCTCTCTTAGCACGTTGCTTATCTAGACTTGACAGGTACAGGTTGGCCTGGCCTTACTTTTAAATCAACAAGTCCCCTGATTGGAAACTATCTTAATATATTTAATTTCTAGAAACAAGATTAAGGAATATTTGGAAAAATTACAATGTTTATTCAGGAACAACATTTCTACAGAGATTGTGTGCAATGGTGAACAAGAATGTCCATGGTATCTAAACTATTTGTCATATTGTGAAGTATTATGCTCAAAACAGAATTAAACCTAGTTCAAGAAAAGCCAATAAAATATATTTAGGGATATGCAAGAATTTAATACAAATTTAACAAAAAGTTTAAACTTGCATTGGGTAAAACTAGGCTAATGTGTAGAATTCTTTATTTACTTTAAAAATCATTTTTGGTTAACTACATAAAACAATGAATTAAAAAATGTATATATTTTGGGTAACATCAGGTTGTAACACTTTCAAAACACACTCATTTGGGTATTTCATAAAATATGAACAAAAAGACATTTACACGTATTAATAGCCATAAAAATAACATTTGTATTAATTAAATGTTTAAGTCAAATAATAAGGCATAGATAACTTTTAAATTGGGGGTGTTTTATTTATAAATCAAGGAATATTCTTTTTTTCCTAGCCCTCCCCAAGCTCCTCTTTCTGCAGTCCTACTCATCTTTAAAAGTCCCTCTCTAATTCTATTTCTTTATCAACTATTTTGAAGTCCATCCTTACCACAGTCAGAACTAGTTACTTCCCTGTAGTTCATATATTGCACATTGTGGCACTTTTCACCCTCAGCTTGAATAATAATAATGGCTACTTTGTCCAACATCACAGTTTGTAAATGGTAGCTCTAAGAAGAGCTCAACCCTATCTGACATCAAAGTCCATATCCCTCTTTCATACTGCATTTTGTAAATTATAATGACTAGACTGGAATCTCCAAAGGGTTGGTATGGTATTGTAGCATCTAGCATAGCACCTTGTGCAAAATTGGTGATCACAAATGTTCGTTAATTTGAATTGATAAATGCAAAACAGTTACTTTGAATATACATATTCAAATTATGCACATTAATATATAATGTAACAGGACATTTTATTGGCCTTTAAAATTCATATTGTTCTTTAAGTGTATTTTTGTTATTTTTTTTAAGAAAAAGAATATGGAAAGGAATATGGGAAGATAATCGGTGAACTACAATAATGTGCTATTTCACAGTAAAATTTTAGAAAGCAAGATAACACTATTTAAGTGTTATTTGAGTGGTAAAGTTCTACTGAAAAGAAAATAAATTAATTACGTGAGAGAATGTGCTCATTTTACAATGTATATTGTATTTAAAATTTTTGTTATTCTTTGACTTTTTCCAATTCACAGTAGATAGTTAATGATGCAAATCAAAAATATAGAACAATTCTACAGAAGACATTCACTGCTGTATAGCAGTATTTGCATACCCTTCTCAAGAATTGTAGGATGTCAGAATAGGCCATCAGAGATCCTCTCTGACTGAGACTTCTCAGGAGAAATAAAGATTCCTTTGTCCAGATCCTTGGGACTGCTGGTGGAGGGGATTGTAAGATACAAGCAGATGCCTGGGAAGACAGGAAATTCCTCCTGAGACGGGAGAAAGTCACATCGTCATGTCCTGGAAGATGAATCTGGCCTTGGGAGGCCTGTAGAGGACATTTTGGGTCATATGTAGCCCGGAGCTGGGAATGTTTCCTTGTTGTTTTGTTCCGAGAATATGCCTGGGGGCTTGCGCGTGAGCCAGGGCGCCCTGACCCTGCAAACAGGAGGGGCCAGAGAGCTTAGGATGCAAACATCGGCTCTCCAGAAACAAAAAAACAAGGAATAGGGCGTGTCGAGTTGGGACAATGAGGGAACAAGGAAATTGGGTGGGACAGTTGCCAAACAGGCTGTGTTATAAATAAAGATGCTGCAGCAGGAAGGCACTGCAGTCTTGTACTGTCTTTGTGTGTGTATGTCTCTTTGTGTCTGTGTTCATTCCTCGTCCCTAGGCGGGCCACGACAAGACCAGTTTGGATAGAAAACATCCTCTTTGAGAATAGCACCCCAAGGAGTTTCTGAATGCTCTTGAAGGTAGCTCTTGATAACGTGTTCTAAATTTTCTGCAGAGAGATTTCTAAAGCTGAAAGAGTAAGTCTACTCTCTGCAACCTAAAATAGTTGTATCCATCACTTCAAGTCAATTCACAGTTTTCTAAGAGAGAGGAAAACAATTTTCCCTTATTGATTATGCTGTGTATTGTACATTTTGATCCCTCTCAACAGGGTTGGCAAACTATAGCCAAGATGGGAATTCCATCCAGACACTTGTTTTCATAAGGCTCATCAGCTAGAAATAGTTTCTACATTTTAAATGGTTTTTAAAAATGAAAAGAATAACATTTTACAATATGTGAAATGCATACGAAACTCAAAAATAGGTGTCCATAAGCATAGTTTTATTGCAACACAGCCACACTCATTTGTTTATGTATTTTCCATGGCTGCTTTTGTGCTACAATGGCAGTGTTGAGTAGTCACAACAGAGACCGTATAGGCCACAAAGCCTAAAATATTTACTGTCTGTCTGTTTACAGAAAAAGTTAGCCAACCTCTGATCTACAGTGATGAGAGAAAAAAGGGGAGATGTATAAAGTGATGAATATGAATGCATGGAGAATTCTCCAGCGAGTTAATATTTAGAAGAACCTTGAAAACAACTGAAAATATCAAGGGAAGGCTTATAAATAATATTAATGAAAAGTCATTTGGAGAAGTAGCAAGGAATATATAAAAGTGGTATCAGTGAGGATAAAATCTTAGAAGATTCTGAGGCTTGTGAAAATTATTACTATTGGGAAAAAAAGTTTTATTTGTGAGTTAAGGAAACAAGAATGGCATATAAAGCTACCACTTGGGGTGAATGGCAAAATGCCATGGAAAGGAAGAAATTACATTGAATTACTTAACTTTCTTTAACTCATCTAACTCCTTAAGTATGTTTCTATCTTTTCTGCGGAGATTTATCATCGCTTAGGAAGAACAAAATAGATACTAGCAAGAAGAAATGGGAGACCAAAAGAGTAAAATAGTAAAGAAATACCCATCTGTTCTAGTCTATCTTAAGGCCTGGATGAACAATAGCCCAAGATTACAAAAAGATACCAGCATCTCAATCCATCGAAAAGCCACTGACTATTACCAAGTGGATATTAACAATTTTTGAGAATCTGGAGAGAGCTGAAGAGGGGCCTAAAACCTAGAGTTGGAAAGAAAACCCCTACAATTCAAGAAAAATTTTTTAAAAGGATGCTGCAAACCATGGGATTGAGAGCTTGATATGACTCTCAGTAAAGCTCTAGAATTTTTGAATTATTGAATCTTTAAACACTGAGAATGAAAATTTGTGATAAGGAGGAAACAGAATAGGTTTACCAAAAAAAAAAAAAAAATTAGGTCAGAAAAACCTCATATTTTTAGAAAGGATTATAATACATATCTTGATTTTAGAAAGCTCTTTGACAGATTCTCTTCCTTTGTAGGAGATTAAGAAGGGATGATGTTGCAGATTAAGAAATATCAAGTGCAATTATGTGGATTTGTAATTTGAGTACTTGATTAATGATATTCCCTAAAGTGCTGGTTAATGAATTAATGCCAAGTTACGGAGAATTCTCCAGGGGTCAGCTACTATCTTATTCCCCTTTTGGAAAAAACAAAACAAACAACAAATTATTTGGTTCAGGATATTGCTGGCATGATGCCTAAATTTGTAAAAACTTGGTAGCAGCAAGGAGTAAAGGAGTAGCTACCATGTCTCATGGTAAAATCAAGATCCAAAAAGATCATCAGAAACCAAAACAAAATTCTACAATTAGATCCCACACAAAACAAAGCAAAATAAGAACAACAAAACCCAAACCAAACAAAGAAAACAAAACTGTGGTTCTCAGTGCCAGCTGCATATTAAAATTACCTGGGGAGGTTTTTTTTATTTAATTTATTTGGAGTGCAACCCGAGCATCAATTTTTTTAATTTATTTAATTTTTTTTTTTTTTTAGAGGCTGGGAATGTGGTGGCATTATCATAGCTCACTGCAGCCTTGAACTCCTGGGCTCAAACAATCATCCTTCCTCAGCTACAAAAGTAGATGGGACTACAGGCACAGCTCATTTTTCCTTACTTTTTTTTTGTAGAGATGAGGTCTTGCTATGTTGTCCAGGCTGGTCTTGAACTGCTGGCCTCCAGCAATCCTCCCACCTCGGCCTCACAAACTGCTGGGATTCCAAGCTCAGCCTGAGTTAAGAATCACTTGCAATACACTAAACTATGAAAGTAGAGGAGAGAGCAGTAAGTGGAATAACCAAAGCCTAGTGCATGTACAGAAATGTAGAGGATTCTGAGGACTGTAAGATCAATGAATTGATGATCCTGTGAGACGTGGCAACTGAAAAACCTAAACTGATCTTAAATTGTACATACAAAATAGAAAATTAGGAAATGGTAAAAGTTAGCTCCCATTTGTCAGGCAATTACTCTTGTACCAGGCGCAGTAAAAGGGATTTTTGGTTCATTATATTGTTTAATCTTCACATTAACTCTGGGAGAGACATATTATAATATTATCCCGATTTGTAGTGGAGAAAACTGAGGCTTAGAGAGGTTAAGTAACTTGCCTAAGTCACCCAGCTGGTATCTAATATGGCTAAGGTTTATTGAATTACCACATGAGTAATGAATTGGAGATGGCTTGGAGAGACCAATTTAACTGAGAGGAAAAATTTAAGTGGTATTTTAATGAAGAGTTAGTGTTGAAATGAATATAGATAATGAAGCAAATACAATATCCAAATATTTTTCCAAAATTTCCTAGCCTAGGATATTGAAATATTTATAGACATATGAAAAGAAATGTGCCAGTAGGGAAGAGGGTTTAGTTTTTGGAGAAAAATAATTTTGGTTTTTAATAAAATAGGGAATGATTATAAAGTACTTACCTTGTGCCAAGTATTTTATATTTATCTCACTTAAGCTTCATACAACCCTATGAAGAAGGGACTATTAATATTATTCTCATTTACAGAAGTTGTCCAAGATTACAGAATATGTGGTATAGTCAAGATTTGAACCCAGGTTTATGTGAGTTAGAGCTGCCACTCTGAATCACCCTGCACTACAGCCACTGACACTGAGTTTAAGGTGACTGTGCAACATCCAAGCAGAAACATGCCAGAGTAGTTGGAAATAGGGCTAGAGCACAAGCAAGATGATTAATTATATGTTCAAGTACTTAATAGTTTATAAATATATCTACTAAGTAATTTAAATAGAGCATTAGCACATTTTTATATATCATGAATACAGTATTATCAGTTTCTATAAATTCTTACCAAGACTGTAGATCCATATGGGACAGATATACTCTTTTGTACAATTCCTGGTTCTCTTTTGTAATAAATATCTCTTGCTCACCAGTGATGACAATACTGAGTTACTCCTCTTATGTCTTGGAATCAAATACTCTCTTCTGGGGGAAATCCATGCAAGAAAACTTAAGTGACTTTGACTCTTGTATTCTGAATACGTTTGTTTGTTTTTAGGTAGCATGGCTTCTATTTTTATTATTATTTCGATAGCTTTATTGAGGTGTAACTGACACCCAAAAAGCACACATTTAAAGTATACACATTGGTGAGTTTTGACATACGTATATACACATGAAACCATTACCACAATCAAAATAATAAACATTTCCATCATTGCAAACTGTCCTGGAGTCCCTCAGTAATCTGTCCCTCTCTTTATTCTCATCCCCAAGCAATCACTGATGTGCTTTGTGTCCCTACAGATTTGTTTGCAGTTCCTAGAATTATATGTAAATAGACTCATATATTTTATTTTTTACTATTTTTTTGCCTGACTTTTTTCACTCAGAATGATTTTGAGATTCATCCATGTTAGCATGTGTATCCATGTTTCACTCCTTTCTATTGCTCGGAAGTAATCCATTGCAGGGATACGTCACAATTTGTTTATCCATTCATCTGTTGGTGGACATGTGGGTTGTTTCCAGTTTGGAACTATGGCAAATAGATCTGTTATGAATATTCGTGTTCTATGTCTTTGTATGGGCAGATGTTTTCATTTCTCTTAGGTAAATACCTAGGCATGGAATGGCAGGGTTATATAGTAGATGTTTGTTTAACACTTTAAGAAACTACCAAACTGTATTCCACCAGCCATGTATAAGAGTTTCAGTTGTTCCATATCCTTACCAACACTTTGTATGATCAGCCTAGATTAGATTAGATTGGCCTAGATTAGATCAGATCAGATTATAATTTTCACTATTCTAATAAATATGTAGTGTATCTCATTACGGCTTTAATTTGTCTTTCTCTGATACTAATGACAGTGAGCACCTTTTCAGGTGTTTATTTGTTATCGTGTAGCTTCTTTGGCGATGCGTGTGGTCAAATCTTTAGCACATTTTAAAATCAGGATTTCTGTTTTATTATTGAGTTGTATGAGTTGCTTACATATTCTGAATACAAGTCCTTTGTTAAATATATGTTTTGCAAATATTTTCTACTGTTTTTAAGCCCTGGCTGAACTGTTAAAAGATTGCCCAATCAACAAACATTTTCTTCTAAACTAATTCTAGATTGTGACATATCTTAAATGTTAATAATATGTAGATTATAGCAAAGCTCTGACACTTGTTAGGAATCGATGAAAAATTTTTATTGCTTTCTTCATGAACTACAAAGCACATTTGAATTTCTTTTCTTAGGTCATAAAGAAAAGTTCATATCTTCAAAAATGATGTAAATACAGCAAAAACTCATTTTATATAATCAGCAGTTTTTTTCTAGGATGAAGTATTTTTACCACTTCACTTATTAGTATAAATATTAGTAATGATGGACTGATATCATTGCATTCAATATCCACTGCTGAAAGAATCTCAGTACCATTTCATTAAATTTATTTTCATTAAAAATACTATGTTTTCGGCTTCATTTTTTCATAATTTATTCTGTGGGATAAGGATTTCTCTTTAATTACTCTTTAACACCTTTTTTCAAAAGTCAACACTTGCACCTGGTAGTAAGTAGAATATTTTTTAAGCAATAGGTAAGGCATCATCAGCATAGAATCTATATTTAAAGCAAATACAGCAAATTGCAGCATTTGCTGAATTCTAGCACTTTCTTCTGCATTCTTCTCAAAATTGATAGCCAGGCTTACATTTATAAAGTTACATTTTTAGCTGTCTGAAAATCCTGGGCAGTGCACTTATCAATTCATATCAGAAAATGTTATGATCTTTAAATGCCAAACGATGGTTGATACTATAATAAAAGCCAAAAGTAAGAATAAAATGGTAGATATTCCAAAGGAAGCACTTGTGACATAAATAACCTTTCTCATTTTCTCTAATATGCTGCAAATGTATTTCTAACTCAAAAAGAATAATTCCTTCACAGAAAAACAATTAAGTTTGATTTACAGTGCCACTAAAAATTAACCAAGAGCTTCTAGCAGTTGTTTAGAAGAGTAGACGAAGGGAAAACTCTTTGCTGTTGTTTCCCATCAAGCGGAAATAAATCTCCTTGAGATTAGTCCTATACAGCATTTACCTCTTTCTGTATCTAAGTTGAAGTCAGTATTGATAAATAATCCATAACAGGAAGCATTTTGTGTCTGTTTGAAACACAAATCAGAACTGCCTTTTTCCTGTCCCAACATACCAGCTTTGACATTCAACAAAGATTTAATTATATTAGTCCAGAAATTAACAACTGGTTGCATAAATATAGCTCTATTTGCTTTATTTCCTTTAACTAAATTTACAACAAATGTAGAACTGAGCACAGTCCACATTTACTTGGCAAAAGGCTGTGTTTAAAATGAATATCAAACTTATTTTCCACGAAGACTCTCCTCCTTCCCATCATCCACTCAGCATTAAATTCAGAAAAAAAAAAATCACCACAGAACGATGGTTTACAAATTATGTATCATGGTGATGGTTCTCTTATTCCTTGCAATGGTAATAAGTACAACTTTAAATTCTATGCTTAAATGTGTCGACCAGCTGCATACTACATATTCCCCTTGTATGTTAATATATTAAGTGTTCTGAGACATTCTACAGATAAGAAACTGTTTTCTAAACTTTTTCTTTTAAACACAACTCTCCCCACCACCACCCTTCCCCCAACACATACCCTAAAATACAAGAGTTTCTAGTTTATAAGGAACTAGTGTTCTAGGGTTCACAGTTTGGGAAATGCCGCAGTAGAACCTCCTTCTAATAATAGGGGAGAAGGATAGAAACACATACAAAGCCCTCAAGTGTCTTTATTCTCCTGAAAGTTTTGACTTTTTTCTTCATGTCACAACTGCTTTAGTGAAAATTTAGAAGGTTTTAATTCCATTTACTTTTATTTTACATCCCTAGTCTCTAGTAGGGGTGACTCTTAGCAAATTATTTAACTTCTGTGCCTTTCATACTTAAGATGTGGAAAATACCAATCTCATAGGGCTGTTCTGAGGATTAAATAAGTTAATACAATGCCTGAGCTATAAATAAGTACTTATAATTATATACAAAGACTTGGAGTTGGATCTTTGTGGGACTCAAAACTTTAGTAAGAGCAATTCCTATATTAGAACAGTGACTAGTCAGAAAGAAAAGGTTAGGGACAACAGAAGGCCACTAATTGACAAAACATTAGGACTTTATTCTGTAATAGTGGGCCACTGAATGTTTTAAATTGGTAAGCAGCACCATAAAAACAATGTTTTGGACAACTCTAAATTGGCTGCAAAGAATGATTTGGGAATAGGGACAAATAAAAGATTGAAAGAATAATAGCTAACTTTTATTAGATGCTTTTCTGTATCTTTGCAAGTGTGTAAGAATTATTAGTTATAAATATTATTATTATATGTTCTAGGCAATGTGCCAAGCACTTTATATAGGACATCTTGTTTAATTCTTAAAACAACCCTGAGGTAATACTCTGATGATCATCATTTTACCCATGAAGAAACTGAAGCTGAGAGAGATTAAAGTGAATTGCCTAAGACAGCTAGTAAGTGGCATTAAATATGATTTATATTTAGAGTATCTGACTCCAAATATGATAGTTGGAAGCTGATAAATTAAAGGATTTACACACATAAATAGGCAAATCATGATTTGGTGTCTGACTGAATATATGCTAGAAGAAAGAATTATTACTAGATGACTGAGGTTTCAAGCCTTGAGGTCCGCACACAAAAAAAGATGACGTGTGTGTGTGTGAGATTAAATATTGTGGAAAGGTTGTTCAGAGCAAAAGGAAATTGGTTGTGGCTGAAGTGCTCAAGTACAGACTGATGAAAGAGGCCCTAAAGGCAGACTTGGCTAAAATAAAGGAACAGATGCAGCATTACTTCGGAGAAAAAAATATACTATATATTATATGAAATATTATATATATTAAAGTAAAAGGATACATGGGGTAGAGAAGAGTAATGAGGGAGAAATTTAGACACATATTGTGAGGGTAAAGTACCTTTCATCTGTTTTATTAACTGCTATTGCCTGACTTAGAAGATAGTAATATTTGATGAATGTAGCTAAGAATGTTAAAGAAAGATTAGGTAGATTTGATTGGATTTGATGTATTGTTAGTAGGGAGTTATTTAAAGGTTTGTTGTTTTTCACAGGAATATCAGAATTTGCTTGAATTTTCCTTGTCTTTTCCCTGGGCTCTCTTTTCATTTAGAAAGGTCAGCTAGATCCAATCCCACCTACCTCAAATCCCTAACAAACTTTTAGGTGTTGACCCCTAGCTGTCAAAATTTATGTAAAAGTTCCCAAATATTAAGCAGATAAAAAATATGGATAGCAAAACAAATGATTTGATATCTCATCTTCATGGCTGTGTATGTCTGAGGGAACAATATACACAAAAAGGCCACACACGCTGACTACATAATTCTTTTAGCTATTTTGAATAAAAGGGGTGGGCCCCTGAATACAATCTGTCGCATGCCCCTTAGTCTTAGTACGGTCCTGCCGGCGTTAGGGAGCTGACTACGATGCACGGAAGGCGTATATACAGCCAGAGAAGTCGGGAGACTCAGCTGCCTTTCGATCGGTTAAGTCTTAGGGCTAGAAAGTCGCCACCAGGCTTCCGCCAAGAACACCAACTGATCCGCAATGCGCCTGGCCAACTGCAGCAGCCTAGTTCTGCAAATATCGCATAGCAGAAAAAGCGTCTGTTGGGGGAAACAAGAATCCGCGGCTGAAACCCAGTGAGCACGGAGATCCTAAAGGTTTATCCAGCTCAGTGCTCTCGCCAGACTGCAAATCCCAGCAGGCACTCGTTCCATGGGAGCCAATGAGGAAGCTACAAGTTCCTGCAGCCAATCACATCCTGACCCAGTGTCGCACCTCGACTGGATTCTGGGGTTTGTGGTTTTCACGTGGCAACAACATACCATGGTGGCTAAGGCTATGCAGGCCACGCGTCCGATTCGAAACGAAAGCCCCCTTTTATAATTTTATATTGGTCTCCAGGCTAACCCCTTAAATATCATTACTTCCAGGCCTTACACTTCTCAAAAATCGTGAACTTCTTCTAATGCCATACAGAAAAAAACAGAAGTTACTTTCAGATTAAGGCCCAGTGGTTCCGCTCGCCTCACCTTCTTTAACCGTTGCCTTAAAGTATCGCGAGGACAGCCCCATTTGGGTGTTGTCATGCCTCCAGAAAGGCGGTTCACGTGAAGACTGACACAGGCCTCAGCCAACAGAATTTCCCTTTAACTCTCCTCTCCGCAGCGTGCGTGGGGAGGCCTCTGTGAACTCTGACCTCGGCTTTACGTAGCGTCTCGCGTCGGCCGCCCCCGCCCCCGGAGAGAAGGAGGCGGGTTTTGGCCTCTTGCCCTAGGGAGCGAGTGCGGAGGTAGTGGGAGCGAGACGGCCCTGAGTGGAAGTGTCTGGATCCCCGGAGAAGCCCTGCTGAACGCCCCGCCGCCCATGAGCTCGTTCTCCAGCGAGTAGCGCCGTCGTTAGGCCGGCCCCGTAGCCTCTCTCTGCTTCCCCCGGGACAGGCCCACGCCTCGCCTGGGAGGAGGCAGCCTGTCGAGGCGCCTCCCTAGTCAGCGTCGGCGTCGCGCTGCGACCCTGGAAGCGGGAGCCGCCGCGAGCGAGAGGAGGAGCTCCAGCAGCTGCGGCAGCAGCGGGCAACAGCTCCAGCAGCGCCAGCGGGCGGGATCGCGGCCGTCAACATGGCGAGCGCCTCGTACCACATTTCCAATTTGCTGGAAAAAATGACATCTAGCGACAAGGACTTTAGGTGAGGCCGAAATCCGACCCTTTCCTCACCTCGGGGTTCCCCCTCCGCGGCCCTGGCGCTCAGGCAGGCCTTGCCCCACCCCTCTGGCCATAACCAGTTCCCTCGCTTCCCTGAGGTCTCCAGCCCACCACTCTGCTTGCTCCCTCATCCCGGCAGGCCCCTTCTGATCCGCCCCCCGCCCCCCATTCTTTCCTCTAGGCCGTTACCCGCCACGGTCTCTAGGCCTCTTCCTTCTGCTAAGCGTCCCCACCGCATTCCCTGCCCCACTGGGACCTGGTTCTTGCATCTCAGGTAGCGCGAAGGGGCGAAACCACCCACCATTGTGGGGAAGGGAGTTGCTGTAGGCCGGGAGACCGGGCGGCCAGGCCTACCAGCCGGCCCTCCCGAGGCGCTAGGCCGCCTTGCTAGCTGGGGCCCAAGCTGCTGCCCACTCGGAGACCCAGCAGCCGCTTCCTTTCCCTCAGGTGTGAGTGGGCCTGGCTACATTCAGGTTTAATGAATAACTTTTTCTGAGCTCTTTGCTGGTTGGGTTGTGTACTTTCCTTTTGGATTATTCCTCTTCGTGAAGATGGGAAGAAGGGGGAGGGGAGCCAGCCGGGATGGAGGAAACTTGGCTCGTAGGGTTTTCCCGCCAGCATCTCTGTCAATTTCCCCTTGTCAGGTAAAACCCCCCAGGAGCTCGGGGTTTCAGTCTCACATCCTTGTATGCGAAATCACTGCCAAAGGGATGAATTGCTGAAACTGAAACATAGCAAATTGATCTTCTTCATTGAAGGAGTTTTCTAATGTGGAGCTGGTTAATATGAAGCTTAATTATAGCAGTTCTGTTCTAAAAGACTTGTACTGTCGGTTCCAAATTCTTATGTATATTGAAGATGCTATATTTTCACACATTATTATTATTATTTTTTTTGCAGACTATAGTGATCGTTACATTCCTTCCTTAATGCCTCCCATCCCTTCACAAATAAATATAAGTTCTTGATCTAAAAAAAGCTTTTTATTTCTTTGATACTTAAGTTTTGTTCTCCAATGCTTCAGTGGTTGTAGTTGTGTACATTTTCAAGGAAAGAACAAATCGTCTCCAGTTAAAATTGTAGCTAAAGAGCTTATTTATGTTTGTTTTATATGAACAGTAATGTTTTAACACTTGAAGTTATGTCCAAACCCTATCTACCAGGAGGAACTTTTCAGATTTGTGAAATGATGACCATGAAAAAAGTAATGCTCGTGTTCCTAATTAAATTGACGTGCTGGCATATTAAAATGGTCAGTGAAGTATACAGTTTCGTGATTTCAAAACCACATGATTTAAAAAAAATTTTTTTCTACCTAGGGAACTTTTAAGCTGTATTTGAGACTTAAAAACCAGTTTGCTAATGCTAAAGATTTTGCTGTTGTGACTTTTTGGAAGTGACATGTTCGTTTTGGAATTTTAGATTTGTGTAGTTCTAGGGCCAAAATCAAGATTGTTGGGGGAAATAAAAGTTTTGTGGTGTTTTAAGGATTAGAATGCTGTTCGATTCCCTTTGGAGCTTTGCTTGCTCCCTATCAAGTCATTGAAATGTAAATAAACATTTGAATGAAACTTACATAAAACTTTCTGCTGTATAAGGTGTGTGGTGTGATTCCCTCCCCTCTTCTGTCAGTGTGGCTCATCCTGTGAAAGTACTAAATTTCATACTGATTGTATTCAGTTTCAGTCGAAAGGCAGCACTTTCCCTGTAATAATACAATTTTGTTCAACTAGTCAGACCCGTGTGTGTAGTATGTTTAGAAAGACTAGAGAAATCATGCCATGTGGTGATACTCTATATGCGTTTATTAACTGAAGCTTCCTTTCTTAAATTTCTTGTAAAGATAATATATACATGCCTAGGTTTTTTTAAATATATGAAAGAAATAATGCTCCGATGCTAGTATAGTCACTGATGAATTTGATAAAGATTACCTGCCAGTTTGGGTTGGAATGAATCAGACATTGTCTGAAAGATTAGTGTAATATTGGTATATTTCTAATAGTTGAATGTTATACAAGGTATGTTTAGGAACAATAAGTGACTTCTAGTAATTTGCATTGTTAAGGTATTTTTATTAACTCTTAAAGACTTTTTTGTAATACTCTCTAACCATCTAGTTAACAGAGTCTTTGGAACTAAAGCACTCCTTACATTAAGTTTAAACTGACATTTAAGGATTAATTAAAATAGCATCTGAAGTTGAGTATTTTGAAGATTTTGCTGCATATTTTCAGTACATTTATTTTAATAGATTTGTTCTTTTCTAAAAAAGATGCTTTGTTCTCATTAGAAATGTATTTATTTTGGTGTATATACCAAGATTTGTGGCTACATATTTTAAAATACTTAATATAGCAGGAGCTTGAGAAGGCCAGAGGGATCTCGAGTGCAAGGTTAATATTGTGGAATGCTCAACATGTACAAAGCACTCTAGCTTGTATTAAGGAGAGGGGAAGGAAACAGTGTGGCCAAAATGAAGAAAAAATTTTGTTCTCCTCATGGTAGAATCCAAAGGAAATTTGACCTAGTCACAATATCTGGGTTCCTAGTCATGTGTGATTCTTTCTTGTGAACTGTGAGATCTTGGGCAAGCTACTTAATTTGAGATTGCATTTTCGTTTCTGAGAGGCTTGTGCATGGATAATTACAAAAGGTCACTTATAAGTCTCTTATTTGGATATTTACTTCGTCCATTAATGCAGAGAAGGTAGAAAAATGGGTACAGGCTTCAAATTTTTGAAATTTCATCATTTTTAAAGAATCCTTTTGTAAGACTTCAATCATAGGCTCAATTTATTGAAAAATTACCTAATATTCCTTTTGTGTTTTAGTATTTTGCATTATTTGAAAGTAGGATATTAAGGTATGAGAAAGGAGGAAGCTTTGAGATGAGAAATGTCAAGACTAGGAACTCTTTGAAAAGGGAGGAGGCATTTGTGTATCCTAATGCCCAGGATAGTACCTGTCACCTACTACTAGCCTTGGTTTAGTGAAAAGCTATTTTTAAAATAATGAATGCTGTCTCAAACCTTTAGAAGAAAAATAAAAAAACATCATTCTTTGGAACAATCACTTCTTCCTCAAAAGAAACACTTCCTTGAGTGTACTCAGACTTTTTTCTAGAAAAACCTTTATTCCAGTGTATATCAGTTACTTGAAGTCCAAAAACCTCTAGGAATGTGTGTTCCATAAAGGAGTAGAGTAAAAATAAAGTGATGTAGCCAGGATGTAGGTGATTGTGTAGATATGAGAGTGAAAGCTCTAATATGGATGAACCATGTGAATACTCCACTTACGAATATTACTGTTGCCTAGTACAGTGGGCTGTGGTAACTAATAAAGTTCTTTTACTTTCATGTGCTTCACCATCAATTGAATTAAAGTATTCCAAGGAATCAAGGGCTAAAGAAAATAACACTTTTATTTCTCTGTTCATAATAATTAATGCTTACTGTGAGCTTGATTTTATTTATTCTTAGCAACTCTAGTAAAAGTGGATAATCATAGTCTCTACTACAGTTGAAGAAACTGAGATTTGAAGAGATTAAGTTCTTGTCCAAAGTCAGTTAGATAGTAGGTCTGGGATTTCTAGGACTTCTTTACCCCCAGAGCATGAACTCTTAACTACCTCGCTATGCCACCTCTCCAGGGTTTTGATTAGAGGACATTAAGAATCAGGCCTTAAATTTCAGTTCCCTCTGAAATTAGGTTTATGGAATATTTTATGCTAGAAGATGCTTTTAATAACTGAGAAAGACTACAAAAAGTTTAAGATCTGGTGCTTGCCCTCAGTAAATATATATGCTTATTGAATAGTTAAGATACTACTGTAAAAAGATAAATAACCCAGGGCAATATGTATTTGTCAGGCATTAAGTGGCAGAGAAGATTAAAGAAAGGAGATTCATGCCTACAGAGAGATCTCAGCTAGCTCTTGAAAATGAAGTTCTACATAGAAAAAATAAATACGAGTATAAGAGGACACTATACAAAACTTCATTGGGGAAGAGGGAGTAGATATCTTTGACTGTAGCTGGATGGGTATTGTCCACAGAACTCCTTAAGGGTAGGGACCTGGTCTTATTGAAATGAATTTTCTACTCTGTCTAGTTCTTGACCATGTGGGTTCTCAATAGGTACTTGTTTTAGTAGAATTGGATTTTAGTTCCAGTGTTAAAAAAGTATATTGGGATTTTAGGAACCTTCAAGAAGTCATTGTAAAGTCTATTTAAATACCACTTGATACAATCTTCTTAAAATAATTCACTGCATTGTAGAATGCAAGCGGTTCCCAGCTTGATGGTTTATGTTACCAAATTTATTTATTTAGGTGTTTTGGATATTGGAAGTTATTTTCTCTTTGAAGTTGTTTGAAATGCTGATAAAAATATCAGGCCTGTTAAAGAATCATAGGGTTTCAGAGCTAGAAGGGACCTTAGAGATCTTATCACCTAGCTGAAAGTACTGCGTGGGCATTTTACAATAATATATCAGGAAATAGTGAGTGAAATTATCTTGACTGGTTGTGCTTGAAGAAAAGCAGGTTTAATCAGAAGAAATAGATTTGCAGAGATTAAGGTGATTTCTGGGTACTTTTAAAATACTTCGCAGGTCGATGACAGTAACTTGATTTTGCTGAGGTGATTTTCTTGATGGAGATATACTACTAACTGATTATCAGCATTGATTAGGGCTTACTACTGAAAAAGAGAAGAAAGGACCCTCATTGAGGAAGATGAGTAAAAATCAGTTTTATTTACATGAATAACATTAAGACTATTCCAAGCGAATAATTCTTAGCTCTCTAAGGAATAAAAGAGAAAAACTGAGCTAGCAGTGGTGTGTGTGCAAGCTCTTTGAAAGATAACTGATTTACTAGGTGATGAAGTTGGCAGTATCACTTAGATTTCTGTTGGAAGCAAGGGTAAAAACAAGTTTATATATGAGGGGAGGAGTTGTGGTGAGAGTTATTGTGCTGTGCAAGGTATTCGTGTCTACCGTTATTTCTGCTTCTCTACATTGGATTTACTGAAGATGAGTAAGTTCTCCCCTTAAATCAGTCCAGTGGAATAAGCCAGGTATGTAAGTTCTAGACTATGTTTTGTTTATCACTGTGTTTGCAGAGTGCAGTTCCTTATGCTGGTACCCCAAAATACTTGTTGAATAAATAAATGAGATGGCATTGCCTGCAGGTTATATCAACCTGGGAATCCCATAGGAGCCTGAAACTTTACCTTTTATTTTCCCCTTTTTCTACCTTAAGCCTTCTTTATCCTCATGTTAGCCTGTTAAATTAGCATCCACTGAAAATCCCAAGCAGAAAACCTTGCTGTCACCCATGTCCTATCTGTCTTCTCATGAGAAATACTCCTGATGAGTATTTCTAAAATTGGTTTTGCTGCTGTCTCAGGACTCCTCCTAATCCAGTCTGTTGTTCACTCTAGCCATTAGAATTTTCTTCCTAAATATCTCAGCTGATCAGTGCCTCCCTCACTAATTCCCATTGACTATAAGATAAACTCCAAACTTCTTAGCTGTTGCCCATTTGGACTCACTGAAACTGGTCTCCCTAAAACCCCTAACAATCTCCTGATGTAACCGATTTAGTGGATATTTCCTTTGTTCATCTATTTGATGTTTAAGCACTGTTTACCACTTTCTCCTTGAAATTCTCTTATATAAGCAGCCTGGACACAAGTTGAGTTTATTCATTGCAATGAGGATAACACACACTCTGGGGCTTCTCTGTAAGAGATGTTAAAAGGAACCTATTTATTCGGGTAATTGTAGGAAGGGGTCTAAGGAAGCGGAACGTTGCTTTAGATTGAATGTTGTCAATCCAGAAAGTGAGTTGCGGTAGAAAGTAAGGGCAATTCTATGATTTGGCATCTTAATAAGTTTTATAAGAAGAGCAGACCTAAGTGGGGATAAAGCTGTAATTGGTAAAGTAGCAGCGGTTGCTCATTTAATTGGAGGAGGGGTATGTTTGGTGTTTTATATTTGGTGTTGCTCAGTGACCTTGTCTGACGTGTATGTTCTGAGATTGTATATGTCCACGAAAACAATATGCTTTAGCTGTAAAGCATTAGATCAGTTTGTAATAACATTGAGCCTCAGATCAGTTTCTGGACTGCAGGGGCTACTGTTTTTTCTTTATCCATTCCCCTTTTGGGCTGAAGTTGGTCTGCAGGACATTAATTTATGATCATATCTTTACCATGGCTGAGATTTTGTTGATTAAGATCAGAGGAATATCCATTCAGTATAGTTTGTAGTTTAACCAGAGTTAATTCTTTCTCCTGTTACAAGATAGCGGTTGAACCATCTGATGTGACAGTGGTTGCACAGGGACATTAAGACTCTGGACAAGGATATATCAGCTGACTGTAACACCCAGGTCTTGTGGTTTTCCTCCCGCTTGTTTCCTACTAACTCATCCTTTACCATCCCTATGTCTGATCCATTTTGAAGAACTATTAATTTTGACTCATGAAGTTTGAATAGAGTCGGTTTTCATTATTTGCAGTAGTTATGTGCTATGAAGTCATCACGAACACTGAATTAGCAAGTACTGAACCATTGCTTGAGGAATTTCAGTGTTAGATTTCTGTGAACCCCTTGTCACAGTATTCTCATCAGTTGATCAGTTCATAACTTTGTTTTATGTGATTCTGTTTATAGATACCCTATTTAATATATATTGTTGATTCATTAACATTGAATTCACAGTCAATAGCACTATAATTCATGCCTGAAAGTAGCTCATTTAACACATGTATTTCTTCCAGAAGGCACATCACAGCCTTCTTTCACTTCGGAATGCTACACGGCACTTCATCAATATGCTTGGAGGCCATAACAATAAGACCGTCAACAAAAAGCACAAGCATGTGAAAAACAGGGCACTAAATAGGCGGAGAAGAAGATGCTTGTATACAGCATGAGAGGTGGAACTAGGGAGGCAGAGTGTTGCCTTGTTCACCACAGCTAGCATTGTATGTGCTGGATGACTCAAGTTTTTCACCCTTCTGCCCTTGTCTGCAAATGACTAAGAAATGGGCAGTATTAATTTTGGTGTTACAAATTTTAACCAATAGGTAAATTCACAAATAGGAATCTTTGAATAATGAGGATCGACTGTGTGTCCATTTATTATTTTATCTTCATTGATTGCCAAAACATTCAAGCTACCATCATTTCTCATTTAGAGTGCTGCAGTAGTTCTAACTGGTCTCCGTTCAGTCTGGCTAAATGAATGAAGAGTGGTTCTCTCCAAAATGTGGTCTGCAGTGTAGGTGGAGTAATGTTTCTGAAATGCAAATCTGATCATTCCATTTGTTCCCCATCTTTGCCCCAGATATCTTTCAGTAGCTTCCCAGTGCTCTTAGAATAAAACCTGTAAAGACTAAAATCAAGGTGTGGTCTACAAATCTTTTTAATTCCTGGCCCTTGCTTGCCTGGCACCAGTTCCTCCCCTGCTCCCATGATTCTGCCCACTCTTTAGATCTATCTTCCCTGACGCACAACCCCCAATCCAGTCTAGGTCAGTTTACATAGTTATACTGTTGTGTTTTTTTGATGACACATTCCTTTCCTTCATAGCATTTATCTCAGTTCATAATTACGTAGGTACTTACTCATATATGTAATTTTTAAAATTAATATGTCTCTTACTAGACTGTAATATAAGTTCTAAGACAGCAAGAATTATGTTTGCTTTGGCTAGCCCTTGTAGCCACAGCAGTTAGTACAGTACCTGGTAGGTAGTAGGTTCTCATTACACAGTGAGTAAATATGTAAGGCCCTTCTTATCTTGACCTCAGCCTACGTTTCCATCATCTTCCCTTTCTTTCTCCATTAGGTTTCTGTGCTCCAGCCATACTGAACTGTTACTTAGTCCTTCATTCTGAGATGCTCTGCCCCTCCCCACCATCACCACTGGGAAAAAAAAAAATTTAAATCCCAAACCAGCTTTCCCTATGCAAACCCCTATTCATCTTTTGAGATCCAACCTACCAGTCAGTTCTTTGGTGTAATAATTTCTATATGCTCTTGAGTATTGTTTTTAAAAATTTGTCCAATTAAAGAAGTAAAGAGAAAGGGACTAAGTAGGCTTTGTTATAATACCTCTTTGAGATCAGGGCCAAGGGTTATTCACCTTTATATTTGTCCTTAGTTCTTAGTCCAGGCTTTCTTGCATAGTAGGCAGTATATATAAATGATGAATAAAGAAATGAATCTGTTTACCAGTAGAATCACTCAGAACCATAAAACAACAACTTTTTACTTGAGAGTATCTGTTTTTTTACTTAAATTGGTGATCACTGTTTCCTCTTGAAGCAGATATCTGGCATTGCAGTGGTCCTTAGAGGTTATAACTATTATGATTATTTAATGGATTTTATTCAGGTAAAATGGTTAAGATTGTTTTCAATGCTTTGAAGTACCTGAATTAATGTGCTATGCAGTTTTTCACTTTTCAGAATATTAATGAAAATTATGTGGTTTTAATTTTGTTTTGTCATCGTATCAAAATGAGGAGGGGCTTCCAATATAGGAGAACTATATTTTTTAAAAAGTACCTGCTTAATTTATCTTGTATTGCCCCAGTGTAAATATAAGCTTTTCTTTATAAACAGTTTTGTAAAACTTGGTAAGAATTGAACTACGTGCTGCATGTAGTTTAAAACTTTGTCAAATCAGTGTTAAATGAAAAGTTTTAGTACTGGTTAAAGTGATCATGTAAGTAGCGAATTGCTGAATTAGTAAGTTGGCTTTTGTCAACCTTTACTGCATAGTTTTATTGTCCATGTTGTTGGACTATCTCCATAACTGTTTTATCAGTTCAGCTCTAATAGTTGTGTTTTTTTAAATTTAAACATGGATTTTAACATATCTATATAAAATAAAATATTTTTACTCAGGCTGGATCTAGTTCAAATAAAAGAAAAAGGCATTAAGTAGTTAGTTTAGTTGGATTATTTCCATAGGTGGCAGGGAGCCAAGAATTATGGGAAAGTTCATTTGGCTTTTAAAGTGGTCTTAGGGCTTTATTTGAATGTGATAATCTCATATTCTGAGAAATTACTTTCAAAACATTGAATTGTTCTGTAAGGCATATGGGGGAAAATCTGAGACTCTATTTACCTTATTTTACATGAGACTATTTACTTTATCCTCTATTCAGCTTGTTCATTTAAATCTCATGTTAGACAATTGGTCAGTCTGGGTTTCTGTCAGGCTTTTCAGTGTTCAATCTTCCTTTTGTAGTGGTTCTTAAAGGGAGGAGGATGGATGTCAGGTGGAGCAACTTTCTAGAATCACCACTTAGCCATTTTGAAAATATATATTCTAGTGATGGGAGTTGGGGTGGGGGGTAAGAATTTGTATTTTGGAAATTTTACAGTAATTTGTAATATGTGACCCCCAAAGCAACACACTTATTATGCAATGAAGGTGTTCTTAATGTTTGCGCTTTAGGGTTTCCTAGATAAAATTCAAATCCCATGCAGAGAAAAAGTAAAGAGGAACTTTTCTTCCCTAAAAGTAATGATGCAATTAATTAGAATGAGAGGGCACTCACTGTAGGTCCTATTAGTAATCTGAAATAAAGACCGACCTGGAGAAGATAATTTTGGGTAACAGTACCTGTTCCCCAAATAACAGATATAAGAACATATCAGGACTTTAAAATATCTCTTTATATGGATATTTATGATCACTTACAAACATGGATGAGTTCTATAAATACTATGTTCCTGTTGAGTGAATGAAATAGCACCGGATTTGAAAAATCATTTTTTTATTGATTTTTTTTTATTAATGCTTTAAAATTTTCAGTTATCAACAAATTTCAATTTTTTGATAGGTTTATGGCCACAAATGATTTGATGACAGAACTACAGAAAGATTCCATCAAGTTGGATGATGATAGTGAAAGGAAAGTAGTGAAAATGATTTTGAAGTTACTGGAAGATAAAAATGGAGAGGTACAGAATTTAGCTGTCAAATGGTAAGTTGTTTTTTACTTGTTGGATCCCTTTCCTCCCTCCAAATCTGTTTAAAAAGCTCTGTGATAATTAGTTAATTATCCTAGTCTTAAACTATGTCTTTATAGAGTAATTTTTAGAATTTTTAGGTAACTAGTGAATGGTAGTGTTTGTATATGGTACGTATAGTATATTTCCTTATAGCATGTAAATTACTAAATGTGGCCTTTCATAGTATTTCTTTTAATGCTTATGAAATATATCCAGAAACAATGGTTCTCTGACTTGTTTAACCATAGCCTGATTTTTTTTTTTTTTTAGCCGGGTTAAAAGGCCTGCTTGCCTCTTTATCTGTATTCCAGTGAGGATGAAATTTACAACCAAGCAATTAAGGAAAATAAACGCTAATAATAAAATTCTTAATAAAGAATAGCAGCAGTTAAAACCGTAGTTAAAACAACACAGATGATACAATGGTTACAGAAATGTTTCCTAAAAATTGTGGAAATTATAATTGTGTATACAATACATTGGGAGCTTCTTTTTAGGCATAATGTTGGCAGTTGAATTTCTTAGTAGGGTACAGAATTTGAGTTCTCAGTAAATTCTATTAATGTCCCTATTTAATTCACGAATGCTAAATTTTAGAAGCCCTTAATTTACGTAGTAAGTTATTAGTAATTATAACTTGTAGTTTGATATAAAAATTAAATTACGAAAGTGAAGCACCACAAGAGCAGAAGAACGGGCTCCACTTGTACTCACCATCAAACTAGTTCTAACTGATCAACACTAGGTTGATCCCATGGCAGAAATACTCTCTAGGGATTAGGGGGATGGGGGGGCAAATCAACAACTAAAGGACATGGGGAGCACTAAGGGGGGGGGAGGGAAGGG